>JABFPM010003564.1:0-14152 GCA_022817325.1 Idris sp. 1 HC-2018 | reverse complement strand
TAAAGGTACAAACAAATGAACTATTGAACTCAAAATAGTTAACAAGAAAAGTCTTTTATTTTAAAAATTTAAATTAATAATTTTTAAATTGCTTAAAATAATTATATTTAATAAGAGTATTTTAACTTTTAATAAAGTTTTGAATTTTGTTCAATACTTAATTCTTATATAAATTATTTGAATAAAAATTTGATTATTACATTAAAATCATTCAATTTTTGAAAATTTTATTATCTTTAATCTACATTTAAATTTTAGAAAATACCGTTTAGGGGATTCTTAGATTCTAGGAGCTTTAAATATCAAACGTCTATAGCACTTTGTTTTTTTTTATTATAATTAATAAATCTGGACACTTTCTTGACATATTTTGTTTATTAATAGTTATGGTAAAAAAGACTTATAAATAAATGTCTCGACTGGTTTGATTGTGATGAATGAATGTGTTTGGTTCAAATACGTACTAATGTGTATATTTTTTTCCAATCTTAGAGAAGGCCTGCTCATTCGGACTCGTCTGTTAACCCTGGATGCAATATCGAAGGTTAATCGTCGCTGAGTTATAAATTTTACGCTAAATATCTGCTTGACATCAAATTAACAATTGAGAAATATTTTTATTCAAAGTAAATGAACAATGAATACCAAATTTTAGTTTTCAAATGAATTGTGTGCTTTCATATGAAAATTTAATTTTTTAAGAAAAATGTTACCTTTTCAAAATCTCATGTATTGGATTAAATTAATAATGTTCTAATCAATTTAATTTGAAATTATTTTAGTAAAAAAGTATGATTAACTCTCACATAATTTAGTTGAAAAGTAGTTTTCTGCAATTTTACTTTTTATTTAGAATTTTGTTGTTTCATGTAGTTTTCTGAAATATACTGCAGTAATTTTAAAAGCTCAAATTAAATTAAACTTGAGTTATTTAAAAATGTCAAAAATAACTATTTTGTAAAGAAAATTAAATTTGAAAAATATTTCTCTCCATTTCTCTGAAAGAAAAAAATTAAATTTCTCTAGTTATTTGCACTGTCTTTTTGCAAGTTTTCTTGTATTTTTTATTATTTGACAATTTTCAAATAAAATTGATTCAAAAACAAAATCAAAATGATCCATTGTTTGTGTATCTAAATAAAAATCAAATTTTAATATAAAAAAATGTCATGCAGGTTTTTATATTGCGTACAATAATGAAAGAATAGAGTGTGTGGGTTGAATGCAAATACTATTATTAACAAGAATCAGTTAATTTTTAGATGGATAAATAGTTAACTAAATGGAAGAAACGAGCAGGACAATGCTCGCTGAGACGACCAATTCTCACGTACGTAAGTCAAAATTTGGCTACTGAATGTAACTCTTCTGCCTGCACTTGAATTCCAAAAATTTAGTATGTTTTTTCATAATAGTCGTAATTTGAAACAAATTGGACGTCAAATTATTTCAGCAGATGAAAGAAAGAGACAAATTCAGTAGCTTTTTTGGATTAACAAATACACTCAGGTCATTAAACAATTATATTTCATAAACTTGCTTAGGACACAATAATAGTTCAAGAATATCATTCAGACACAAGAAACTAATAGTTACGCTTTGCGTGACGTTTGATTCATGATTTCAGGTGGAAAGACTCCTGATATTGGCTCTAGAACTTACACTGAAATTATGCGAGAACAGTTACTCAAGGGGGAAGAAACTGAGGTTTATACTTTAAATTTTTGTCATAATTTTATCTCAAAAAATATACGAATTATGAAATTTATTATTGTCTTTTATTTTCAGTTAAGAAGAAAATTAGCAGAAAAAGCAAAAGATGGAACTTTAAAAGCTACTAATGGTGAGACTAAAGCTGCACCAAAAAAACGAGGTCGATGGGACCAAACAGACGATGCTCCTGTGGCAAAGAAAGCTAGTGTTGCTTCGGTTGCATCTTGGGACAATGCTGATGTATTTTTTTTTTAATTTTCTACAGAAATTAAATCAATATTATATCATCTTTATAAATATTTTTTTTTCTATTCATTTTAGGTAACACCAGCTGCTATAAGATGGGAAGAGACTCCAGGCCATGGAAAAGGTGGAGAGACACCTGGTGCCACTCCAGGTGTGAGTACAAGGATGTGGGATGCAACTCCTGGACACGCAACACCTAGTGCTGCTACTCCTGGCCGAGAAACTCCTTCGCACGAAAAAATAATCTCCAGTCGAAGAAATCGTTGGGACGAAACACCAAAAACCGAAAGAGGTACAAACTTTGCCTTAAAAAGTATTATGTTTTAAATGAAATATAAATTGATGCTTAAATTTGCGTGTAAAATTTGTAGAAACACCTGGACACAGTAGTGGATGGGCCGAGACCCCACGAACGGATCGCATAGCTGGGGATCTTATTCAGGAAACTCCAACTCCATCAGCAAGTAAACGTAAAAGTCGATGGGACGAGACTCCGTCCAACCAAACTCCGGGTTCGATGACACCACAGACACCTGCTACACCTCTGACCACTCCCCACCATCAGTCCTCAATTTTGACACCAAGTGGAGTCACACCGACTGGCCAAAAAGCTATGGGTCTGGCCACACCGACTCCGGGACACCTGATGTCCATGACACCAGAGCAGCTTCAGGCTTACAGATGGGAACGAGAAATTGACGAAAGAAATAGACCCTTGTCTGATGACGAACTGGACGCACTCTTCCCACCTGGTTATAAAATTCTGCAGCCTCCAGCAGGTAAGTATTTTTTGTAAACTGAAATAAAATAATGATTATAAAAGAATGATGATAAATAACAAATAAAACAGGATATGTGCCAATCCGAACGCCTGCAAGAAAGTTGACAGCAACCCCGACACCCATGGCTGGAACTCCTCAGGGCTTTTTCATTCAAACCGAGGACAAGAGTGCAAAATTTATCGATAATCAGCCAAAAGGCAATCTGCCATTTATGAAACCAGAGGATGCTCAGTATTTTGACAAACTGCTCGTGGACGTGGACGAGGAGTCACTGAGTCCGGAAGAGCAGAAGGAAAGAAAGATCATGAAGCTGCTGTTGAAAATAAAAAATGGCACTCCACCGATGCGAAAGGCTGCACTCAGACAAATCACAGACAAAGCTAGAGAATTCGGAGCGGGACCTTTGTTTAATCAAATTTTGCCACTGCTTATGTCTCCCACGTTGGAAGATCAGGAGAGACATTTGCTGGTTAAAGTTATCGACAGAATTCTTTATAAATTGGACGATTTGGTTCGTCCTTATGTCCACAAGGTAATGTCTCGATTAGAAAATCTTTTTTTGTAGAAAATTGAAGGAGCTTTCAAAGGGAATGACTAAAATCGTCGGGCTTATAAACTAAATGTCTTGAATTTTGCTGTGACCTAATATTTTATTGATTGCACAATAAAGGGAATTAGGTCGTTATTTAATAAAAAAAAAGTAGTACTTTTTATTTATAAAATAACTTTGTAAATCCACCTCAGTTTCCAGTTCATTTATTTTTCGTTATTTTCAATCGATCTTAATTAACTTGAGTTTAATTTTTTTAACATTTAAAGAATTATACTATATTCTTTATTTCAGTCTTCGTATTGAAACAATTCAATTGTTTTTAAAGAAGACCGAACAAAATTTAATATTCTCTTTTACTCAGTAATTTTGCATATCCTTTTAAGAAATTAATTAATTGAAAATGAGCTTGTAACATCCTTTCTCTATGATGAATTTCAAATAAAAAATGAAGTTTAATTTAATTAAGAACAATTTTTGAAAAGTTTGAAAAAAAGAAAAATTCTTTTAGTTTAAATATTCTATAAACTACTTTTTCTGCATTTTTGTGGTTCTTTATTACGTAAAAGCAAATTCAAGCCAAATCACGACCCGCATGCTTTCAAAATTTACCCCTATAGAATGTTGTACTTGTCCAATATTTACTGAAGCTTACACAATGAGATAGTTCAAAACTGATTTCTATTTATACAATCTTCTACAATTAAATGACAAAAACAGTAAAATGTATTTCAATTCTAGATTTTGGTTGTTATTGAACCTTTACTTATTGACGAAGATTACTACGCTCGCGTTGAAGGCCGAGAAATAATTTCGAATCTGGCCAAAGCAGCAGGTTTGGCGACGATGATTTCCACAATGAGACCAGACATTGACAACATAGATGAGTACGTGAGAAACACAACTGCAAGAGCCTTTGCAGTTGTTGCCTCTGCTTTGGGCATTCCTTCGTTGTTGCCATTCTTGAAAGCTGTGTGTCGCAGCAAAAAGTCATGGCAAGCCAGGCACACTGGTATAAAAATCGTTCAACAAATTGCCATTCTCATGGGATGCGCTATTTTGCCTCATTTGAAAAGTTTGGTCGAAATCATTGAACATGGTAAGTTCAAAGAAAATGTAAAAGACATTTAAAGGAAATGTCAGTAAGCAGATTTTAAATTATGAAATGTACATTTTTAAGGACTGGTGGATGAGCAGCAAAAAGTTCGTACGATCACTGCTCTGGCGATAGCTGCTCTAGCTGAAGCTGCTACACCTTATGGTATTGAGAGTTTTGACTCGGTTTTAAAACCATTGTGGAAAGGTATTAGGACACATCGAGGTAAAGGCTTAGCTGCTTTCTTGAAAGCTATTGGATACTTGATTCCCCTTATGGACGCAGAATACGCTAATTATTACACTCGAGAAGTGATGCTCATTTTAATCCGAGAATTTCAGTCTCCTGATGAAGAAATGAAAAAAATTGTATTAAAGGTTGGTTTTTAAATACAATTTCTTAAATTAAGTTTAATTTGTTTAAAAGTTATTGCTTTTTTAAATTGATATTTATATTTATAAATTGTTTATTTTAGGTCGTTAAACAATGTTGCTCGACAGATGGTGTCGAAGCTCAGTACATCAAGGATGAAATTTTACCACACTTTTTCAAACATTTCTGGAATCACAGAATGGCTTTGGATAGACGTAATTATAGACAGGTAATTTTTTATTTAAAACATTAGAAAAAATAATTAATAGTTTTTATACTTGATTTTACTTGATATACTTTATTTCTGATTTACAGCTGGTAGATACAACAGTTGAAATAGCTAATAAAGTTGGAGCTTCTGAAATTATAAATCGAGTTGTGGATGATTTGAAAGATGAAAATGAACAGTACAGAAAAATGGTTATGGAAACTATTGAAAAAATTATGGGTAATTTGGGAGCTGCTGACGTAGATTCTCGACTAGAAGAACAACTTATTGACGGTATTTTGTATGCATTCCAAGAACAGACTACTGAGGTATAACAATTTTTTTTGCTACAAAAAATATGAATTTTAAATACAATGTACTGCAAAGTAGTTTTATTAATGATTTTTAAAATATGGGCTTGTTAACAGGACGTTGTGATGCTTAATGGGTTCGGAACAATCGTAAACACTTTGGGAAAACGAGTGAAAGCATATTTGCCACAAATTTGCGGTACAATTTTGTGGAGGTTGAACAATAAATCAGCTAAAGTTCGACAGCAAGCTGCTGATCTTATTTCAAGGATCGCTGTTGTTATGAAAACGTGTCAAGAGGTAATTAAAAACAAAATTGATCTATAAATTATTTGTATAATCTTAATAAAAAACATCATTTTTAGGAGAAACTTATGGGACATTTGGGAGTCGTTCTTTATGAATACCTAGGAGAAGAATATCCAGAAGTATTAGGAAGTATTTTAGGGGCTTTAAAAGCAATTGTCAACGTTATTGGTATGACAAAAATGACTCCTCCAATCAAAGACTTATTGCCACGGTTAACACCTATTTTGAAAAATAGACATGAAAAGGTATCAATAAAAATGTACATCATATGAATATGATAACTAAAAAAGTATTAGTAATAAAACATGAGTTATAAAAAAACTTTTTTTAAAGGTACAAGAAAACTGTATAGATTTAGTTGGAAGAATTGCCGATAGAGGACCTGAGTACGTGTCAGCACGTGAATGGATGCGAATTTGCTTCGAATTATTGGAACTTTTAAAAGCTCACAAAAAAGCTATCAGAAGAGCGACTGTGAATACTTTTGGTTACATCGCAAAAGCAATTGGGTAAAAATAAAATATTTTTAACTTACTCGTGCTAAAATTTTAATTTTGCAATACTGTAATGATTTTAATTCTGTTATTATTTCGAGAGTTATTAATTATCTATTTAAAATTTTATAACAGCCCTCATGATGTGTTAGCAACTTTACTCAATAACTTGAAAGTACAAGAACGTCAAAATCGCGTTTGCACAACTGTTGCCATTGCTATTGTTGCGGAAACTTGCAGTCCGTTTACAGTGTTACCTGCACTTATGAATGAGTACAGAGTTCCTGAACTGAATGTGCAAAACGGTGTTTTAAAATCGCTTTCATTTTTGTTCGAATATATTGGGGAAATGGGTAAAGATTATATTTACGCAGTTTGTCCGTTACTTGAGGACGCACTTATGGACAGGTAATATTTTTTGTTCACATTTTTTTACTTTTAAAATTTCCAGCCAAAATAACTGTCTGATAATTTGGATTCTTTACAGAGATTTGGTTCATAGACAAACTGCATGTGCAGCTATTAAGCACATGGCTCTCGGAGTTTATGGTTTTGGTTGCGAAGATGCACTTATTCATTTATTAAATCACGTTTGGCCTAATGTTTTTGAAACTTCTCCGCATCTTGTACAAGCTTTTATGGATGCTGTTGACGGATTACGTGTTGCTCTTGGACCAATAAAAATTCTTCAATATACCACTCAGGTACTTAGAAATTAAATATAAAAACAAGATAGTTTAAATTAAAATATTCTATATTAATTGTTTATAACATTTTAGGGCCTTTTTCATCCTGCAAGAAAAGTACGTGACGTTTATTGGAAAATCTATAATTCTCTGTACATTGGAGGTCAAGATGCACTGGTAGCTGGATACCCAAGAATCTTGAATGATCCGAAAAATCAGTATATTAGATACGAACTAGATTATGTTTTATAAATATAGTTGCATATAAATAAGTATTCATAAAACTACCCAATAATTTTCTTTTTTCTTTATTTTATATGAATAAAGGGCTTTTCAAAGTGAATCATAATTCATAATTCTGATATTATCATGATAATGATAATAATACACTCAACTCTTTTGATCAAAGTTGTTTGCGGTTGTGCTGCTTTCTCTTTATTGAGGTGAACTTTTTTTCTCGGGTGTCCTATATTCACATAAGTTGCTACAACTATTAAAGTTCATTCAAGCGCTGTCAAGGGATTGTTAATTTTCACTAAATATTGATTTTTTACACTACAATTTACATTATTCATTACATTAAATTGACAAACAAAAAGCATAAATTTATCTTACAGCGGTAATAATTTAAATTACTACTGTATAATAGTTATAAAATAAATAATCAAAATTTTAAAAACGATAAATGATTTTTATATTTAATAAAGAATAATATAAAATGATAAAGATACAATTAAAAATTATTTGCTTTGAAAATCGAATCAATTTTTATTTATACGATTATTTATTAAGTTTGTATTCAGTCTGATTTATAAATGTATTTAACTTCATTGAATTACCATTTCAAAAATAAGAATTTTGTAGAAATTACAATCAGTCCCCTATACTTGTTAAACTATTTTAAGATTTGATTATGTGTGGAAATGAAATTGTGCATTTTGCATTGAGCACAAAACTATAAAACAAGGTGAAGTGGGAATAATAGTTCTTTTTTTGGTCAAGATAAGGAGATAAAATGTCAATCGGCCGAATATGATGAGAGTTGAATGTGTTCATTAATATAATTAATCTGTAACGCTAAATGCTATTAATATGCTACATTGTGACAAAAAATTATATCAATGTAATACAATTTCGTGTATAAATACTTTAATTGTTCACATTTTTTAAAAAATAAAGATTAATTTAAGCCACTGGATACGATCAATTTATTAAAAAAAAGAACAATGTCTACTTATTAGTATACTCTACAAGTAAAGGAAAGCGTGAATTAAGCGAGTGAAATTGCAAAACTCATCACAAAATTATAATTTATTATTAAAAATATAGAGTGGTGAAAAGAGATGAAAAATCTAAAACTAAACTTAGTATTTTTTTAAAAGCTGTCCTATGATACCAAATTCGCCCCTACAAGTGCCTGCACTTTAGTCGACAACAATTTTAACGACACAAAAAGTGAACACATTTACTATTCCTATTAAAGTAAAAATGCATTTTTTCAAAAAATGATTTGGCTATATTTTAAAAAATCAATCATTTAAAATGCAATATTTGAACTGAACAAATTATAAATGTAGATACATTTTTTGTATTGAAACTTTTAGGTTTTTTTTTTAATTTGTAAAACATTACTAGTGTTTTGCTCTATCAGAAGTAAAAGATTTAAATCAAATATTTAGCCCAGTTGCAAAGAAATTGTTGTTGTTAATGAATTAAAACACAAAATGCTAAAGCGAAAGTTTTCAGGACTCATTGTAGGTTTAAAGAGATTAAACAAAAAAGGGTCTCAAAGAGCTTTTAAAAAGAACTTATTAAGAGCTCTTAATGAGTTACCAATAGAATCGTAAATGATTTACTGGCATTTAAAGGTTATAATTTATTATTATTATGTAGACGATAGTAATAAAATTAATGTAGATTGCAGTTTGTAGATATTATATTTTATGATATTCATAAAAACGTATCACATTTTAAGCTACTAATTTGTCTTCAATCTGACATGTAAAAAAATAAAAAAACAATGCAGTTAGTACTTTCAATTTTACAAGCAAAATAGAAACAAATGAAAAAGTCTAAATACAAAACATGCATTTGCTTGTACTATTTTTAATTCTTTCAGCTCAAATGTGACTTATCGATTCTTTAAAGAATTGTTGTTTCACAATTTTTCAGTTTTCACTTCAAAGGGAATGTTTGAATGATTCTACATAAACTGTACATCGGATTTTTTTAAAAATTCTTCTGATAATTTATTTTATAACTGAATGACAGCATCCTTTAAATTTATCACAGTGTACAAAGTTTAGATTTTATGTGGGACCAAGGACTCTTTTGAAATGATTAATTTTCTTTATTCAAAATGTGTCATTTGTCTTCATTCATAAGATTTTTTGCAACTTTATGATTAGATATCATTAAAGTTTTTCTTAAATCTTATTTTTAATCAAATACTAAACAAAATAAATCTCTTACATACAATGAAAAAGAGATAAAATAAAATACTTGACATGTGTGACCTTAACTTTAAAACCATTAAATTGTATAACAATCTTCCCAATTTGTTACTAACAGTCTCCAAAGACATGCTATAAAAAGCTTTTCTTAATTTATTACATACGTGCTAATTGATTAAAGTGTAATACTTTCCTTGATTTATTTTAGAATGACGAACGTATCTACTTTTCTTGTAGGACCAGATGGAATCCTGAACATCATGCAAGAGACGAAATTAGGACAGTCAATTAAGTTAATTAATAATTTAAAAACAAACAAAATTAATTTTTCTTTTTTTGAAACTTTTTTACAGCTTTTAAAGAGTCAAAACTTTAATTGGTCTCACTAGACTTGAAAAGTAACAGAAAGAATTATTTGATCATAAAAGTCAGCCATACAAGTTCTAATTAACTCCTTTGCTAAAATTGATTAGCTCGTTATGTTATTTATTTAGATTTCAAATTTCATACCCTCATCCACAGTAATTTCCAAATTTATTACATACATTTTTTTCAAGATCTTGCACCGACAAAATGTCCAAGAAATTTATTATATATTTTCAAAAATTCAAACTGAAATGTAACTATTTTTCAGTGTAAATTGAAACATGCCAGTTTAAAGAAAAAAAATTGAAACGTACTAGTTTGCAAAAAAATAATCTTTCTTGGATTTAATCTCTTTTATGACTTTTACGTCATCAGAGTAAAAACGAACAAGACAACATTTCATGTGCTGCGGTAAAATGTTTACCAGCAATAAGAAAAACTCAGGACATAAGTGAGATTCTTGAGATACTCTCGACAGAATTTGAAGTAAGTTTGAGTTTTTTTCTCTTTTAAATTGAGTTCTATGAAAGAGATAACTTGAAATCTTTATCAAAACTTTCCCAAAATGAAAAAGTAGAATATAAATCTCAGGGGAATTGTTAAAAAAATATTTATTGTTAAAAATTGCTGAACAAAATATTTCAAAAATACATTTTAAAAATAGTGTTGTTATTTAAAATTATTTATTTTTATCAATAAATAATTGTTATAAAAGTTACAAATGTTTTTATAATGTCAAATTTAAGAAGAAATATATTTGAGAAGAAAATGTGGAGATAAATATATATTTAGGAAAAAACATTTTCAAAAAATCTTAATCAGAGGAAAAAATTGAGATTTTTTGTTGGAAAAAAATAGTCGAAAAGTAAATTTCAATGAAAAATCTAGGGAAAATAATCATCAAAATTAATTCAGAAATTTTGAAAATGTTTTTGGAAAATTAGAATGGAATTATATAAAACTGATCAAAACATTATTAAATAAAAATAAAATAAAAATATTATTGTTTAACAATTTACTTTAAAATGTTCATATATATTTACGTAAAATTGAAAAAATTGTCTTATGATGGATTGACTTAGGATTTGATAAATAATTGATAAGGTTTAACTGCAAAAGAAATCGCCATATGATTAAATTTTTGCAAATTAACTGATTACACATAACGTATTCGTGCGTTTATTCCCACTTGCATAATTTGCATATTTTTTGCATGTTTCGTGCATTGATAAAAGTTCGAGTTTAAAACTTTGAAAATTAAAAAAATTGCATACACATTTTAATATTTTCTTTGTATTTCAAATGTATATTTTAATCCCAATAGTACATTGATTTTTACTTACCGATTAATATTTTGATTTTCTTTTATTAGAATTTTTCTGACCTATATTAGCCATTTCACCCTTATTTTGCTGTACAAATGATTTGCATTTATTTATGTTAAATAGTCGAATATTAAATAGTTTTAATTAATTTGATATTTTAGTTAAACATTATAAAAAAAAACAAAAAAACAAAAAGTCTTGATAATAATTTTCATCAGTTTAAATTATTCACTCCAATCGAGGTTCTAAACTTTTTTTTCTTGCTATAGTGCATAAAAATTAATGAAATTATTTTCACCTCTTTCAGCCTTGAACTTTGATGTGTGTGATTCTTTATTTTACTTTAGTGAAAATTACAAAAAAGTTATAAACTGATTTATATTGATTTATTATTGATTTTTTGATGCATGAACGCATCAAAAGAAAAGAATGGGTTATTGAAAATAAATTTAAATAAAGCTCAATAAATAAATTAAAAAAAATTTTGTTAATAAAATAAAATAACATACGAAGTGAAAGAGCTTTTTCATTTTTATTGTAAATAAAATCTTTTCTCAGCAAAAAATCTTAAATATACTACATAAAATTAACACTTTTTTTTATAAATTACTTTTCTAGTCTGTTTTCAAAATAAAAAAAAACATAATTTCAATTTTTTAAATCATTTTATTAAATCATGTCAACTATGCTACCCTTAAATAAAAGTGTTCCAACATTTTTGAAATAAATGTGCGAAAACTTTTATTCGCACTTTGATAACAGCCACTGTGTCAAATCAATTTTGCGAATTTCTCTCACAACTGAGTCGACATTGATTTCTCGACTGTTAATTAAACTTTGATTTAACGGATCCTTATTTTTATTTAAAGTGCATAATTGCACTGTTGAATATTAAAATTTCGCCAATTCAATTTAAATTACTTTTTTTTATTCAAATCAATTACCCAAAATCAAAGTACATTACAAGCATTATGAAATAAATGTTGTTAAATAAATTATTATTACTTATATCAATAAATTTTGGATGGATCTGTGAGTGTTCTACGCAGTACACGTACAGCGAGCATACATACAGTTGCAGAAATTAGGTAGCAAAATACGCTTGCGCTTAATACCAGCGGAGGTGGTGGTTTCTGTATTCGACGTGGTCGTTGCACTGGTACCTTCCGTTTAGGTCTGTTTGGCCGGGTCGAAATGAAATTGTTATCAATACCGGTGTAAAGTATTTTATAAATAACAAAAGTGCAATTTCATGAGTGTTCTTTTCACATATGTTATCATGTGTAGCAGTTTAGTTATGTGCAAATTAAGTAGTAATCTGCTTGTCGTAGAATTCTCACTTTAATAGTAGGCTTTATTTACGATAGTACTGTATCAAGGGGAAAGATGTAACAGGTATTTCTTGTTATATGCTTTGTTTTAGATGTAGATGTTTATAAGTGCACTACTTTTTTTTGATGACACATTATTCAGTTAGAATGTAAAGTGCAATTCATAATAATATGTGGCAAATTAAATAACGAAATTATAATTGTTTTCTATATACAAATATGCACACTAACATGTATAATAAATATATTATTTGATCACTCAAAAATTATAATAATTCGCGAATGTTATTAGCTAGTTTTATGAGGAACTGTATAACATATATATTACATGAAATCACCATTGAGAATATATAAGTGGTGTAAAGTGCATTTCTACGACTTGCAAATCTGTATAGTTTAATTTCTAGATAAAAAGTAATAAGGCCTTTGTGAGATGATTAGAGTTTCAATATTTTCGGTTAGAAAAAAATTGGCACCTTGACAAACAGTAATGTGTGAAAGATTTTTAAGCTTTTCTTTTATGATTTATAACTTGTTGAATTAGTATATGGCTTCAAAGTTTTTTTTATTGAATGTATTGTTTGATATAATAATAAATTAGTAATATGATTAATAAAATTGTATTTTTACAAGAACTTGATGCATAACTTCAGTTTAGTTTAAAATTATAATTAAGAAATACAAGCATAATAAAAGAGCTCTTATTTATTTAGTGCTTTAATTTTATTATTACCTTCAAAAGTGCACTTGATCATTCTCTTGTTAAAAAAATAGTTAAAATTAACTTGAATGCATGCCCTCAGTTAAATTTACATGCTCTCTTTAATTCTAATGAAAAATCTCGAAATTTTAATAATTAATTTTGAACTTGAACTTTCTTTAAGGATTGTGAAATCTTTATGCACAGAAATTTAGTTATTTATTTTTTAATCTGCGAGCAAATATCAAAATTGCACCTATTGAAAAAAGTCATTTGTAAATTTTAGAATAGATTTAACATAAATACAAATTTCTGAGGCTGCTTAAACGAAAAATGTTATAGTTAAAATTTCAGTAAAGGTTTTAAATTTTTTAATTATGGTTTTCAGGATTTCTGATAATCATAAATTATAATTATATATTAAATTTATGTTTCCTGTAGGACTCGATGGCATTTAAAGGGTTGAAAAGGAATGTGAAATATGAGCTAAGTAGTAATCTGCCGTACAAATTAAAAAAGTTGATAAGTACATCAAACGTAAATTCGAGAAAAAAGCAAGAAATTATTTGAACTAAAAAAAACCTTGACAATTAATTTTAATAAAATTTGAAGCCTCTCTTAAAATAAACATGGTACGCTCTTTCTGATTCTGCAATAAGAAATTACTTTTTTTTTAATTAAAAAACTTGAAAATGCACCTATGGTGATTTTTTTTAATAAAAAATTATTTTAAAGAGACTTAAGTGTACTTACGGCTTTCTTTTCATTAAATCTTTGGAGAAATTTTACAAGTTAAAAAAAGTGATAAGTGACATTTTTTATTGTAGTGTGTCAACTACATATTAAATCAAATAAAAATTATTTAATACGTGTTAATCGTCCGGTCGTAAAATACCAAATGAAGTTACGTCTTTTTATATTTGGAAAATACTATTTAAGAAAACGTTAAAGCTGAACAAGAAACTCGTAACTACAAACGTTTTTTTTAAATTTGGATTGATGGCCGTAATTTTGTCATATTTACTAGCGAAAAAGACCGTAAGTGATGTAAAATTTTCATGTAATTACGATTTTTGTCAAGTCAATTTTTAGATTTTTGTGTTTTTTCTCATAATTAAATTTATTATAAAATTGTAAATACATTCTAGCTAGATTTTTTATTTATATAGTTAGATGCAGAATTTTTCACTGAATCGATTGGTATAAAAAA
>JABFPM010003563.1:0-14154 GCA_022817325.1 Idris sp. 1 HC-2018 | reverse complement strand
CGATGCCAGTCTGCGCTACGACCCAGGACAGTCGTAGAAAAAGCATAACACCCCAAATATTTAGCAGACATCTTATCAGAACCCCTTGAATCCAGCCAAATTTTACACCAGTTGTGACAGACTTTTCTTCTGCCGACACAGGAATTGTACAGGACCCTGCTCCCTAAAAAACGAATATTTTATTTAAAATTATTTGCAATTTTTTGCATAAGAAAGTGTTGCATCAGTGCGTTTTAATAAAGATTGTTATTTCTCAGAAATCATGAAATAAACAATCAACAGAACGAAGAATGAAAAAAAATGTTCAACAACATAATCGATAATTAGAGATAAGTTCAAGTTCTGATGCGGAAATATGTATAACTTAAAAACGTTAAATTATTTTTTGTTATCACGAAAAGTGAATGAAATTTTCCAAAGATAAAAAAAATTGAAACTAGTTTCTGAATGAAATCATAATAGTAAAAAAAAATTGCGGAAGTAAATTTAGATAAATTTGATATGATTGTGAGGTAAAACATGAATCGTTTTTATCTATTTATAACTTGGCCATATAAACAATGACGTGATAATAATTATTTTTAATTTTCCCATCTATTAAAAGTGAATCAAAATAATAACTAATTACAAAATTCAAGACTCTTACAAATAAATAAAAAACTAATTGAACTGTTCAAAAAAAGATTGCTAATTAAGTATTTTTCTTTTAAATTGATCATCATTGTTAGACTAAACAAAAGTGCATGTGGCGCGAAATTTAAATAACTTTATTTGCACGCTGAAGAATAAAAAAAAAATAAACGAGATAAATAATGAAAAAAGTGCTATTTATAAATTATTCAGCATCCGTTTTCATTATGCTGAATGGAATATACCGTACACAGTACAATAAGGCTATTTGTCAAACAATCAATTACAGTTTTTATTTGCAACTGTTTTGCACCTTGCTCCAGTTGTGTTTTTCAAAAAAGTTTGCATCGGACCCATCTAATCAACTTTAATTATTAAACTTTACATTAAAAGCAAAATTTTCCTCAAGTAAATTAAAATGTAATTTACACAAAAATGTATAAACTTAACTAAATAAATTTGTTCTTAATAATTTTTTTTCTTGTAATAATTTTTGTTATTAAAAGAGAGAGATTTTGAAAAAAAAGTTGGCTTATTGATGGTAAATAATATACACTGAACGAGGCTTTCCTTTAGGCTGTAAAAAATCAGTGCTCGGCAGCAAGGCCATTGGTAAAGGTGATTCAACTGACGGAGGGTCGCCACTGGCTCCGCAATGAAGTCTAACAATTTACGTAATAGTGTATCGCGTATCACACGTTTTCCACTCTTCATGCATCACCATGCGTACGCATAAGCATGTTACATCTATAAAGCACTTATGCCACGCATTCGTGACCGCGAATTGTCCCTGACTTGCAAACAGACTTAAGCCATCTCGGATTCTAAGCTCTTTTTACTTCAACTATCATTTGTATTTCACAAATTATAAAAAAAAATACTCTGCTCCAAAATAAAGTTGTAACATATTTTACTTCAGTTTTATATTTGTACTGCTCCAAATTTTGTATTTAAATAATCAAATTCTATAATTGAAGTAAAAAAAATTGTAGACAATTATTTGTGGCTGCTACAAAATAACAAATGTTGCTTAAAATTTTAATTTTAATTTAAATTTAAAAGATTTAGATATAATTGCAGTACAAAATTATTTTCTGTGCTCCAAAATAAAAAATTTGCTTCAAATTTGACATTGAAACATAATTGCAGTAAAAAATGATTTGAAAAATGAAAAAATTTTCTTTTTGTCTTCCAAATTACATCCCTTAGTGGAACACATGGTTTGTATATTTCCTGATTTTATTTGTAATGACTTCAGGACACGCAAATCAAACTAGTAAATTGATATTCGTGATTATTATTTTAAACCAAATTATGACTAATGGTTTGTATCTTTTTTTAACAAATTAAACCCTGACATTTGCAGTAAAATTACAGATATAAAAAGATGATTCCTAGCAGGGGATTTGGCACGAGCGCGCTAAGCGCTTTTCGCGCCAATTGCCTTCAAGATTCAATATGCCGCTTGAATAACAATTTCATTTTCTGCGCGCAATGACACCTAAGCGTGCGCGCGAGTCTGTCATACTGCTGATTCACACTAACCAGTTTAATTGCCAGGCCGTGTACGTGAGGGTTTTAATGTCGACCCTTGACAATTGACATCGTTAAAAAATAGAAACCTTCAAAAATCTGCAAAAAATAAACAAAAACTCTCAAGCACCAAAGTTATGACTCAAAATTCCTCGTCTTCCTACGCGAACAAAAAAAAAAGAATTTTATCTTCGAATATATTATCAAGTTAACATATATATGTTGCATTCTGCGTGCCTACATAATTTCAGTATATATATATAGCTGTATGAGAGATTAATGTCGAAGTATATTAGGATTCTCTTTTCTCCCAAGGGTCGACCATAAAAAAGATAATTTTTGATTTTTTTTGTTTTTTTCGAAGATTTATGCAACTGCCATATCCATTTCGCGAAAATAATTACTGTTCATTTTCTCTTGAATTACATTCTTCGTCTACTTAAAAATGACTCGTTTCTTCATAAATATTCATGCCGCGCAAATTATGTCATAAATTAATTCTTTATTGCTCATTAAAAATCGTAAATCATGTGTTCGTCAAAAGTTTACTCATTTTGAATACAAATTCAGGACATATTAAATTAATTATTTTTAGATTACCGTAATCATAGTTTAACTAATAACTTTTGGAATAATTTTTTGCGTTTTAACTGAGAAGAGTTTAAAGATTATTTTAAAGATCTTTATAAAATTAAAGAGGACATTTGAACTTAAGAAATTGAAGACTAATTTTCAGCTTTTTATAATTAAAGTAGAATTTTTAAGTTTTTAAAATTAAAGCAAACTCTTACATTTTTAAATTAAAACAGAATATTTAGCTCTTTATAATTAAAGCAAAATTTTCATGTTTTGAATTTAAAGTAGAATTCTTAAGTTCACAAGACATAATTAAATTATTTATTTTAACATTACAATAATTAAATTTTACCTAATAACATTTCATATACTTTTTCGTTTTTAACTGTAGAGCACAATTTTTGAAGATCTTAAGAGATCTTTGTAAATAAAAAGAAAGATCAATTAATTTATCTAAAAATTGGCGCGTAATTTTATTTTCAAGTAGTTGAGTCCAGGGTTAATTTATTTGACATAATTAATCGTTGCTTCAGCCAGTGTTGCTGTGTTCGAACAATGTTTCACGTGTATTTTCACAAGACAAGGCCTCGTGAATATATAAATTTTTTTTCATTTCAACCATGGAAAAGAAGATAAAATCAAAAAATTATTTCCTGAAACAAGCTAACTGGTTAATTTTTCCAATAACGAACGAATTATATTAAATTATTTTTAAAAAAATAGCCACTTTGCTTTGTAATTTTGCATTTATATAAGTAGATGCAAATAATTTTTTTTCGCAATCCCTGCAAACGTCATTTTAATTTGCTCGCAGGAAATGAATGATTTCTTTATTACATAGCCAATAAAGAAGTTAAAACAATTTACAAATAATATATTCTAATGTGATAATAATTAATCTGAAGAATAATTTTCTAAATTTTCTTTCTTTTTTAAATTCTTAACAGATCATTAGCTGAGCAATTTTGCGATTTAACTGCTGATTGTGTTCCAAGTCCGGTTTTGCAAAGAGACTTGACTTTTCTTATAAAATTTGCCTAACAAATTAGTGCTCGTACTTTGTTAACAGTGGCGTTGTGCAACTCGTCCAGGGATGGTCTGTGCGCGGCCTGTATGCTCATGATGTTGCGGTAGTTGTCCAGCCGGGGTAAGGCCTCACGAGTCATGTGCCTGAGCGACTTTTTTGTTTCCTGCTCGCCGAGCAGGCTGGTCTTCCCTTCGATGCTGTCTACCCGGTTCACGTGGAAACGTGTCCTTCTCAGGGAGTTCAGCTCCACGTCACCCAGGTCCCGGCTTTTTCCATTTTCGTACGCCATTTTTGCCTTCGTTTTTGGTCAACTGCAAAAAAAAATAACATTTTAAGTGAAAAAATTGAAACACAAGTTTCAACTTTTAAAAACTAAAGTAGATCTTTAAATTTTTATGATTAAAGATAATTTTACATTTTTTAAATAAAAACAGAATTTTCGACTTGAAAAATTAAAGCCAACGTTTTAAATGTGTGTAATTATAGTTGAATTTTCGACTTTATAAAATAAAACGCAAACATTTTAAGTAATAAAATTAGAGCAGAATTTATAAATTATTAAAATTAATATAGTGTCTAATGCAAAAAAATTTACATTTCTAAAATTTTATTATCTTGAATTTTTAATTCAACTTGATTAGTTTTAATTTTTTGTTGAATAAGTTATTTTTGTTTAATAACCTTTGTTTAAAAATATATTTTAGAAATAAGTTCTGGATATTTGATTTTTAATGATTTAGATTTTAATTAGAAAATTAAAATTAATTAGTATTAAGAGTTAATTAATGTTTACGTGATATGTATTAATTTGTCTTAATGTTGAATAGGGGAAATGTAAGTTGCTCCAACACGAAAAACTCCAAAATAAAATATGGCGGCCTTTTGCCTGCTCTTGTTGTATGCACTGTAAAAAAACTTATCTATTGTTAATATCTGGCATTTTGTTTTTATTTCAATTTTGTGCAAATTCTTAATTGTAATAAATAAAACTGATAATTATTTAATCTTGATATTGATGTATTATTTTTGTTTTACCACTACACCGAGAAAACTGTGAACCTGGTTTAGTTAACTGATATAATAACCAATTTACAGCAATTAACGATTAACCTAAAACACTCTGTTTTCTAGCAAAAATTGGAAGTTTAATTTAGTTCCGAAATTAGCAAGAAACGCTACCTATCTCAGTTGGCGGTGCCACACGAAAAACGTTTACATTCTTCATTTTCGAAATTCGTTACAGTTCACTACTCTTATTTTCATTCGACACAAAGAGGGCGGAGTTTTACCGAAATCGGTAGTGAGCTGTGACGAATTTCGAAAATGAAGAACGTTAATGTTTTTCGCGTGGCACCGCCAACTAAGATAAGTAGCACATCTCACGAATTTTGGATTTGTAAAAGAAGAACGATTTTCGGTATTGGTCTGCAGCAAATTCAGATACAAAAATCATACATTATTCGATAGTTAGTTTGTTATCCTCTTTTAGGTAAAGGTTGACTTGCTTTTAAAGTTACACAGTTTTCTCGGTGTATTATTGATAATTTTTTGTTAGTTTTCAACAATATATATACGAAGCAATTCTAATGTAATATGTCACATTTAACCCTTACATGTTCTATCGTTTTGTTTTCAATTTATTTTGTGTCTATCTTTGTGCTATTTGACTGCATATTCCATATAGTATTTGATATATTTGATTATTGAATATATTCAATATATTTAATCTATTTTATACATCAAAATTATGTTTATACATCATAATATATTTAATAAAATAATTTATTTTAAACTTTATTAGTGAATTTGTAAATAATTAATTGATTGCATTATGGATGTGAAAGAAATGTTAAGTAAGAAAGACAAGCCAATAATAGTTGTTAACGAGTATAAATTTTATTTCCATCATACTTCTAAAACAGAAGGTACTGAAACATGGAGATATGTCAATAAAAATGTTTTGCAAAATTCAAACGCCTGAACGGTGTGATAAATGTTAATGAATCTGAGTTTAATCACAGCCATGATCCCGATACAAATTTGAATAGGCAAGCTGTTTTGCACCTATGCAAAAGTGAGCATGGACAGTCCTAAGTCTGTAAAAAGTGAGAACGCAAATTCTACATTAAAAATATTTTTAAAGAACATTCTCAATCAGTGATTCGTGTTGAAGCAACTTACATTATCTTTATCTTAATGAGTTTTTCATCTTGGAGCAACTTACACTATCTTTATCTTAATGAGTTTTCCACAAACATTTCTAAAATTAACAAAAATATTACATAAAAACTATTTTTGTGTGAGAGAGACAGACAATCCGAGCCATATGTCACCTTAAGTTACAAAATTAAACAAGAATTTTTAACTTGTCTATAATTAAAACAAAATTTAACTTAGAATTCTTAAATATTTAAATTAATTATTTTTATATTACAGTAATGACATGTTATCTAAAAACAATTAAATTTTTGATTTTATCTGCAGTGCAAGTTGTTAAAATTAAAAAAAAAAAAAAATTAAACGAGAAATATCTTAAATTTATATTGAATACTTGATAAACCGCGAATGGTCAGTGTACAAGACAATTTGGCACTGGAAAATTTTTACCAAAGTGTACATTTTTGTTCTCCAAATGTCTTCACCTTGAACCAATTATTCAATAATGATTTGTGTGGGCACACATAATTACACAACTTTACTTTAATACACATAATATTTTCTATTCTTTTTACAGATAATATAAAAATAATGAAATATAAACTTAAGGAAATATTTTAATTGCATTTAATTGAAAAATGCTCACAGGATAAAGTTTCCTTGGACTAATTACGGTTGGATGACGTGCATTTTAACCGATTCTCATTGACCATTCGAAAGTAGCAGCAAAATGTTATTGAATCGCAAAATGTTCCATATATAAATGTACTACAACACCTACAGAAAAATTATTGCTGAGGGTTCTCGAAGGACTCGAAGAAAAACTTGTTTTTCGAAAGAAGTTACTTTTTTTAAAATTAATATGTAAATTTTTGTTTCACTTGTGCAGATGTGCTCTCCAATGGGAAATGTTTGCCAATAATCAATAACAAAGGAATTATCGTTTCGAGCAATTTAAGAAATGCAAATTTGTTTAACAAGTTTTTAAATGAAATGTGCAATTATAATGAAAAACGTTTGCACATCTTATCAAAATTAAATCATGTCATTGCTAAAAGAGAAACAAATTTATAAAATAGTTTGGCTGACATTAAGACATTATTGAGTTCAAATTCAATAAACATGTTATCAAGTTATTTAAAATTTCATAATTTCAAAAGTTATTTTTAAATCGATTTTTTTTAAATACCACAATTAAGCAAAAAAAATTTTTTTTCATTCTTACATTAAAACTTTATCATTAAAAGTATGTTGATTAAAGTATTTACTTTCAGTCTCAAGTTTCCAACACGTTTCATTATAATTATCTACAAAAAATACCTCCATTTTACATATTAATGAAGAGACCAACTGTTTGGAGCGGAATAAAATTTGTACATTTTTATTCTTTAGAATTTAGTCTTCTTATCGCAGTGTCAATACTACGTTTAGTGGCTTTCACTGAAGACCCACATTAGGTCAAAATAGTAACAAATTTTTTTTTTAAAATTAGTGAAAATGAAAGTAAAAAATATGATAATTTGAAAGCAACCTGTTTTCACTTTTTTTATTTATCATTAAATTGTATATTAATTTATTCTAATTTTTCAGATAAATAAATTTTTTTAGAATGTATAACTATTTATAGTTATTATTATGCAATTATAATATAATTATAATGACATTTGTTATCAAAAAATAATTTTGACAGAAATTTAACTGGAACATTTTTTGCACTTAAAACTCGTTGAGTAGAAACAATTGAGGAAAAAGTAAGTCGACTGGTATAAATAATTTTCGATGTGCTCGATTTTATTTGTACCGTTAACTGTCGTTTTGCCATTCTGTTCTGTAGGAAACAAAAAAATGCTCACACATCATTACACGCTGTGACAATAGAATGAGTCATAAAATAGCAAATTAAATAAAGATTTTTAAATAAAAATTATCACTTTTGGAGTTGCATTCTTGCATTTAATTTTCCTTATTGCGGTAAGAAGAAACCTTTTTTTATTCTTCAAGTTTTAATTAATTTTTACTCTTATTAGGTAATTAAACTGAAACTTTGAATATGAAACCTATGAATTTACGTTACAAGATTTTGTTGTTTATGTGAAGCTTTAAACAATATTGTTAGAACTTCCATTCAATTTCGCTTTACTTTTTAAAATGATAAAAATTTATATTACAGTAAAAAAAATTATTTTAATTGAATATTTATTTCAGTTTTGAATTTTTTTTTTTGAACTTTAGAAAGTAACTGACGAAAAATTCCACTTTACACGACTAATTATCACATGACTAATTCTTACGGAAATCGACATTGTTTTAATTGTAAATATGTGTAATAGGTAATTTACAGCAACTATTAATCAAGTTAAATAAAACGTATGACAAATCAAAGATTAGATGTAATTACATCGAAAAATCAATAGCATTTCGTGTGTGCAACTTACAAAAAATTAATTATCAAGATAATATAAAATGTTTATATCAAAAGTCACTTAATCTGAGAAAAAAATTTCAAGATTAAAAGAAAATTACTTTCCTTCTTGTAGATTTCAAAAACATTTTTTAAATTATTTGTTTATCAGCTTTTTTTTATACAAAAATAAATGTCCGGCAAAAATTATTGCTTCTCATTTGCAGAATGATTTATTAATATTATTTTATGGTCTAACCACTAAAATTTAATTTGAAAAAAGAATTTCAATTATTATTTGTTAACTTTTAAAATACACAATTGCTTTTTACAAAAAAATTAAATTTTATAATAAACAAACAACTTTATTACAATAAAAATTGAAGAAAAAAAAAAGCATTTTAAAAATAACCGTTTAGTTTAAAAATAAGCAGTAAAAGTTTTGAAAAACAAACCTCTCTCTCTCTCTCTCACACTCGCTGTTTCATGAATCAACACTTTTCTCAGGGGGTTGAACAGAAACCCGAACCACGTGTTCACTGTCACACTGCTGTGCGATTACCTATAAAAAAGGTGAGCAAACGTAGTACAAATTTAAAAAGAAAAACGTTTTTTTTTCGGAGCAACAAAATTTTGTTATGCACCTTCGGAGCGGCGATGCGAGTGCAGCGCTGCGAGCGATTTAACCTCGACTGCGCTCCCGCGTAAACTAAAATATTATGTATATATAAAAGAAGGAAGAAGGAGGTTTCGGCTTGGCCGGCGGGTGCCGAAACACTGGCGCTGGATGGAGCGCGCGCGGGCTATTGAACTTGGCCGGCTTTTTTGCGCGCGTCACTCGGGGACGGCCAACAGAACGCCCACCGGGACATCGTCGAAGAGAAAATAACAAAAGCAAAAAAAGGACAAGAAAATTTTGGCCGGTCGGGGGTTGCTCGCTACACGAACGCTCGCTTTCTACTGAGAGCTCCGGCAATTTGTGCGAGAGAAGCGTGCACGTGAATGCGCACGCACACACGCACGCGCTCACACATGATAATTTGCGCGCACGTGTGCCGGCTCATCACTTTCTCTTTTTTTTTCACCTAAATTTTTACAGTAATCTTTGAAATATAAAATCAAAATATGAACATTTGTTTACAAAACTTGTTGTTTTTGTTTTGTAAATATTTAGAGTAGAAAAATAAACTGTTTTACAGAGGAAATTTTGTTACAGAATTCTTCATTTTTGTTTACAAAATACTTATTTATGTTTACCTATAAAGTTTGTAAATATTTAGATAAGAAAAAAGAAGTTTTTTAAAGTAGAAATTTGTTTACAAATTCTTTATTTACAAATATTTACAGTAGAAAAATAAATTATTTTTAAATAATTCAAAGTTTATGATTTTTTCAGGAAAGGTTCATGCAAAATTTTGTGCAGTCTCTGGGCCTTTTGTTTGCCGAATCCCGGCAGGATGCCTAAACGAGCCTCGGGGGCCTTAATTATGTTATTTAAATTGCCAAAAGTTGACAGCAAAGTTGTCGCGTCAGTTTTGTTTACTGATCTAACAGTTGTAAGTGCACCAATAACCTGAAAAAATAAAAAATTATTTTCAAAACTTGAAGATCATAACCTGAAAAAAAACTTTTAATTGTACGCTAAATATATTAAAACTATTGTTTTTTTTGTACTCTGTGGTAAGGTGCTGTTTCACTTTTTTCCATAATCATGTCTGGCGGTTTATTTTCGTATGATTTGTAAGTTTCGATAATTTTTCCAGCTTCTTCAGCGCTCCAGGCGAGCATCAAGGTCAGATCGGCCAACAGGCAAATTCGGGTTAGATTTTTTAAAGCGTGATGGGGTTCTAGAACATCAACCTGTAATTTGCAAATATTAGATATATGAAAATAAAAGGTTATTGTAAATCTAATACTTTTACGACACAAAAACGATCATATCTTTTGTTTTACAATACAGAAATTGTTCTGATTTTGTACAAATATTCCTAAAAAATATTTACCTTATACCATCCGAACTATGTTTAAATGGTATTTTAATCCAAACTTTATGTATCGTGTCAATTAACATTTTTGCCAAAACTTTCACTTTCGAGATTTTAACATCCAGTTTTGTAGAATCCCACATAAATTTAATTTTTACCTGAACCAAAAGTACTCGCAGCAGGTAAGCTTTGCCCAGAGCTTTTAATCTTGTGTGAATGTAGTCTGGGTTTAATTGGTGGTACCGGAGTGACAGAAATAATGCACAGGACGACCTTCCCAAAACGTAATCCGGGACGATTTCAGAAAATTCCCAGAGCACGCCTGTTATGTACTTCAAAATGGGGTTTCCTCGCTAAATAATTGGCATAAGTTAAGATAAATTGTATATATTTTTTTTAAATATATAGCTGTTAATTAATTACTTGTTTGGGGTTAACTATGAGAGTCCCACTGGAGTGACCTTTCTTCGTCATTTCTATTTGATTTTCTTTAGAAAATGTCGGTTTTTTTCCTTCGTCATCTGTAAATTATATATTTCTTTTGACAAATGTTTGAAAAAATGAACAAGTAAAATTTACCTGCAAATGAAGTGCTGGCTTTGGACTTTTTTTCTGCTGGTTCGATTTTTTCTTCATTTGAGCTCATTTTTAATAAATATATGTATAGTTACTGTTTGCAGCAAAAACTTTAATTGAGAATACTGTTTTTATTTAATTTTTGTAATAAGGTTTTTGAATCAAGATCTTTTTTAAATTAAAAATTATTAAGGAATATAAACAAACAACTTAAGTAAACTGTGGATTTGTAAAGTTGAAGAAATTAACAGTATCACCGGCAGATGTCGGCACAATTAATATCTGTGAAATGTTTTACAAAATGTTAAAAAAATATTAATTCATTTTTTAACAAATTTCTTTTTATACTTATTTTATTAAATACAAACAATTATGTACGTATTTTAGTTTTATATGTTACTACAATTTTTTTTTATTGTACTTAAAACTTTTAAGACATGTTCTTAATCAACGATGTTTAATAAATATAACAAATTTGCCCGGTTTTGTCTTATTAGGTATATAAAATCCTTCCAATGTTAATATGAAAGTAAAATACGTAAAAACAAAAAATTCATATACTTAAAAGTCTAAATAGTTGATAATACAATTTTCAAAATGCAATATATTTACGTCAGAAAACATACATTATGTTATGAACAATAAATATAAATGAATCTAAAATTGATGAACATTGTTTATAATTCTTATAAGTATGTTTTAATATTTATATAACATTATTAAATAAAATTTGAAACAATACTTTGAAAGCCTAAAAGGTAAGATCAAGTAGAACTTATACATTCTTATTTTTGGATAATTTTTACTCATTTATTACTATAATAAATTTAATGTGATTTTATTTAAAATATGATACAAAAAAGAAAATATACTTTATTTAGTTTGGTTTATTTGGTAGTTATAGTTTTTAGTTTTGTTCATTATTACGAAAAGAGCGCAAATGTTTTGTATAAACAGACATGTAAAAACACGAGTCTCAGTCTCCGAGTCAGTTAGGGGCCATCCATAAATGATGTTACATTATTTCGTGGCTGTGTCCTTTTCTTTTAAATGAAAAACGTTATATTTTTTCTGCTCGCACAGCGTAACATCACTTATGAGCAGCCTCTTAGGCCGGAATGATAAATAAACATATATATGTGGGATTGGATATATTAACTACACTACAAATACTGGTTTATAATCAAATGAAATAAAGATTTATTTAAATAACACAAAACAATATAAAATATAAAATGTAGCAAATACAAAATCAAACACGTCCTCTTTTGGCAATCACTAAAACAGAACTCTCTCTAAACCAAAACTCTATCTACCTCTCCAACTCTCCCCTCTCCTTCAGGCCTGCCAACCGAGTCTCTAGAGTCTTTGCAGCGCGGGCATTTTCATTTTTATCAAATCCTCGGAATTCTTTCCCACATATATATCTTAGTTAATCATCTCTTGTTCTTTTGGCCTTACAATTTGAACGACAATCAGATAAAAATTGCCATTTTCTTTCATCAATATGTTTTCTATTCGCTGTAATGTATGCTTCCCCAAATTTTCTTAGAGCTTTTCTTTTCTTCTTCTTACAGATGAATTCAGGTTGTGTTGACGAATCCGAAAGTGATTCTGAAAAAATATGTAAATAAATATTTCACAATTTTCAAATGAATAATTTTTTAGTAAAAATGATCTATAAAACTTTTTTTCTTTTTATTTAAAATAAAACCGCAATTCACCTTCTAATTGCAATGAAGCAATTTCTAATACTGGAGAATCATCCTCAAGATCATCTTTAAAGGGCTCATCTAATAAAATAACAAATTCAAATTGATTATAATTATAAAGAAAAACAATGTAACATTATAAACTATTATCTTAAAATTACTGTCTTAAGTAAAATATTTACAAAAAATTTCACATTTTTTTTTAATAATATTCAATCGTAAAATTGTGTCAATGTTTTAATTAAAAAAATTGATCATAAAAACTATATTATATTAAATTGTTAAAGAATCATACAAAAATTTATATTACATTTTTTATAATAGTACCATCTGATTGTATAGATGATGATTCAGCCAGCACCAGATGGTCATTTTTGACATTCGATTGACATAGTTCTTGTGAAGCATTTTCCGCTGCCTGCTCATGAAATACTTATCAATTTGAGTCACAACTAAAATCCAAAGTGAAAAATAAGATGCACGAACAACTTATTCAGCAATTGAAAGATATTTGATATTGTTTATTTTACCTGTTGATTTTTTTGACAATACTCCAACAATCGGATAGTTGACTTTTTAAATGTTTCTTATACGCAATTTGCGTTTCTTTTGCACAGGTGATTCTTGATTAGAATTGTTACAATAATTATCTTTTTTTTGTGTTGACACTCGTTTTAGTTCCAAATTGTTATTATTAAGATTGCATTCAGTGGATTTAGCATTTTTATTATTATCAGAAGAATATTGGCATTTATTATTGAACTGATCTGTAAAATAAAAAAATATAAAAATTAATATTTTATTATTATTTTGTTTTATTTACTATAAATACGATGATGAATTTATTTGACATTAAAATAAGTTCATTTATTACATACTTTCGCAATCGTTTAGTAAAACGGACATTTCAATGCTTCCAGAATCACTGTTGTTATTTGAAGGACAATTTGAAGAGCTTGCAACACATAAATTTGTTTTCTTTGTTTTGAAAACAATATAACTTTTAGGCTCAATCTTATTTTCATATGAATCTGGAAAAAAATTATGTAATATTCAGTAAATTATCAACTGTTTACTTGTATTATTAATTTATATTCATAATTCGACATTGATTTGTCTTTTGTCAATATTTTTGTATTATTTTTTAAAAAAATTAATAATTTGTTGTTGAGATTTTGACTTGATTTATAGTGTTAAAATAGTTCAGTTTATTTTTCTTATGTTGGTAACATTTTTTTTGGATTACGACGCCATATTTTTCTTTACCAGTCTCACCGAAAGCGTCGAACGTAACATACCCAATTATTTTCAATAAATGTAACAAGTATTTTTGAATACACGATTAGTGTTCAATTTGCGTTGTTGTTCTTTTATTTATTGACCTGCAATTAAAACAATGGTTATGGGCCCAGATATGCGTGAATATATAAAATAGTGCACACGTTTTTGAGAGAAAAGAAAACGCACACGAGGTTAACGCGCGCGAAAACCCTCACGGCAGTAAAACCTGGACATAAGTGAGACTTGGACAAAAAGTTGATAGTGACGCGGTTGGCA
>JABFPM010003562.1:0-14154 GCA_022817325.1 Idris sp. 1 HC-2018 | reverse complement strand
ACATGCACTTATCTATTCTAAACTTAGTATAAAAAATATTCATATTAAAAAAAAATATGCAAAAATTGCATTTGAAATTGTAAAACTTGAAAAAGGAAACTCAAAACTTGAAGAAATTTAAAATTAGAAAAGGGAAATGAAAAATCTAAAATTAAAATAAAATGTCTTTCCTGAACTTTTATTATTTAGAGTAAAGACCAGTTAAATGAAATGGAATTTGTGTGCCTATTTCTTTTGTCCCTTAAAATTTCGTGTTTTTATTGGCAACAATCACCTCATCTTTTCTTACGTCCAGGTGTGCCAGTAAAGCAGACAGTAACTGTTCTTTTATGATCGGTCAGCCGCATTTTAGTGCAAGTGAAAAAAGAAGGGAAGAAAAGCGTCTCAGTCATGTGAATTGCGGGATGCAATCAGGACCCGGGGAGGGTGCCAATAATGGATCAAACGCGGCGTCCATAAATTTTCTTTGTGAACGTGTATGAATTCACGTGTGAATATCGAGACTAACTAGAATTTATACCAGAAAAGTGGACGTTAAAATTCGATCGGTTTTGATGGCGAAAATACGTTTTTGCCATTATTTCTACGATTAAACATATATGAAGTAAAATTGCAGAACGACAAAAACCTTGAATTTTCTTTTTCACCTGTAATTTCAAATTGTGTTTTCACTGTTAAACAACAGCAAACAAACACCTTCGTTTTCTTTTACTGCCTACGTTTTTTTATTTTTTTTTCTTTCTCAATCAACATACATCCAATCACTGCAAATGTGGTCACTATACTCTGTTACATCACACACACCTTGATATTCAGAATACGTAAACACAATTATGTCAGATACTTCAACCTTGCCAATTTATATTTGCATTGCACTCGGTGAAAATTGTATTTTTTCTGGTTTTCCAAAATTTAAGAAAAAAATGTAATCAAATTAAAAATTCAAATTTTTTGTATACCTGTAAACAAAAAAAGGATACGAAAAAAAGTTAAGAAAATACAATTTTATATTGACGTTTGAGTGTTTTTTCATAAACGACAGAAAGAGTTTATTTTTAAGCGGACTAATTAGACAAGTCGTGGCACAAGGTTGGGTGTTAACTAGGCCACTACTTTATATTATCACTTATTAAATAAAATGTATATCATGTGTATCTAAGTTGATAATAATCAAACGAATCGCCGCACTCGGATTCAATTTTTAATGCTTAATTAAAAGTTGCGCCAACAGCGTTTGTAAAAGAGACTATTAATTAATGATTGATTAATGGTGCGTTTCAAACGAATTGACTCAGTTAAAGATTCTTCTAATTATCACGGGTTTTGCAAGTTTTATCAATAAACAAAATAAAATGAATGGCCAAATTCGCGGCACAATTACTGCTTGAATTATTAACATAGAAAACAATTTTTAAAATAATAAAGAAAAGACAAACATTATTTTAAAATTTTAGATACAAAATTTACTATTGACTTAACTATTAAATTATACAAAATTAAAAATGTTTTCAACTTCTTTTTTAGTGTAAAATAAGTTGAATCAAAAATTTTATAGAGAAAAAAATGTCAATGAATTTTTTTTAATTATACAAGCATTAGTATGACACATTTTGCATTAACAATAATCTTTTCATCAGAAAACTAACCCAGTTTTTTTGAATCAAAATTTTTTAATAAAGTAATATTCTACCCTGAAGCGGGTAAGTTCGAAGAGAAAGTATATTATATTATTTTTAAAAAATATTTGTTTTCATATTTTATTAACCGCTTTAAAAATAAATATGAAAAAAAGTTCGTTTCTCGAATTGAAACACGTGACATTTTGAATTATGGAAAAGGAAAGATCGGTAAATTGATTAAAAACGGGGAAAAAATTAATTCAAAGGTACATTTATCTATCTTATAATTTGAACGGGCGAATTCGATGTTGACTTAACATTGATAATCGTAAATTGTCTCTCGCAAGGCATTACATTTCGCTGTTACTAGTATGTAATTACTTATTGTATTAAATTGCTAAATTTCGTGCTGGATAACAGCCTTCGCGGCATTGGCTACCATTCGTTGCAGTAATTTAGTACACTGCAATAATAGGATACCTCTCAGCGCTTGTGCGGATTCATTTAAGCGTTATACTCCAGTTTGCCAATATAAAACAACACTTAGGTAAATTAAATGGAAATAATTTTGGAACGATTATTACAAGACAAGATGACGGGAAACGATTTTCGAATGCTGCAACGACCGTTGCGCCATCTACAAAATACCACATTCTGCTAATTGTTTTTCTCGCTAAATTGCCGGAGAAATGGATTTGTTGAGCAATTTATCCCGACCAATTATTATTTGTCCCTTACTTTTCTTAACTGGTAATACAATTTTCCTTGAATTGTGAAATAAAATTTACTGCAAAAATAATTTTATTATAACTGCTTATTTTGTAAACTTATCACCTAAAGTGATTATTATTTTTGTAAAAGATAAAAAGAGTGTATAAATGAAAACGATTTAAGGTTGCATGTATATACATCAATAAGTGAAGTATATTGTGAATGACAATTTCCGATTTGTCCAAATTAATTTGCTCGTTGCCATCAATCTTGCTGAATAATTTTCAGTCAAAGGAAATGCTTTAAAAGTTCAAGGTCGAAAGGTTTATTGGTTTGCATATAATAAAGATTGCAGCGCCGACAGAAAAGAAAAAAACTGGTTATTGGTGCGATACATACTTAGTTGCAAAGATTTAATCGCAAAATTGTTTTTCGATGAACAACAAGAGGATAATCATTGTTTTGCATCTCTTCAGTTTATTTAATATTAAAAAAATATTGCATAAAACATTTATCAAATTTTTACATTGCATTTTTAATTCTAAAAATCATTGCAACCTATTTATAATTATAGAAAAAACGAAAATAGCTATCATTTAGAAATTATAGAATTACGCGAGGAATAATTTATAAATGTGCCTTATTATTTTTTTGTAATTTATTTTCATGAAATTTGCAAATAGTCACTTTCGGCGGTAAATTTCAAATTCAACGCTGGTATAATCCTCTTATAAGATGTTTCTAAGAAAAATCTTAATTTAAAAGTAAGATATAGACCGCAGTCTTTTTTTCACATCCATCTCGTTCCCTTTTTTTCGTACATTATTTTTCTATTTTCTTGGAACGCCCATAAAAGTGTATCATAGACGATAAAATCTTCTTAAATCTAATTTTACATGTTCGCTCTTATATGACGGTTTTTAACGGTCGGCGATGGTAAATCAAAAGATGCGACCGAAAGCCTGGAGAATGTTATAGCTGACGTGTTCGGACACGTTCCCCCGATAACGTCGAGACGCTGACTCATTTCGGAGCCTTTTGTAGGTGGGACAAGGTTTCAGTTTTGTTAAGATGTGCAGTGTCCGAACGTGCGATCAAATTTTTGCTTAATTTGCAATAAAAAAAAATAAAAAAAAAGAAGAAAAAAAGCCGAATGTTGGAAATAAAAAAAAGAAGTAGAAAATGGCCAAAAAAGTTAACCGATAATTTATGCCTCTGGCCTCTGTTAAAACGATTCTTTTTTGTTATCTTTGTGAAGTATGAAAAAAACGCGAAAGAAAAAGATGGATGAAATTACTTTCGGAGAGAGAAAGACAGTTTGATCGCACTTGATTTATATTTGCGAAGCTTTTCGGCATCGATTTTCACGCGAATCACACATTTCACAAAACGAATTCTGCAATTTACTGTACTTATATTGCACAGTCAACTTGACTTGTGTACTACGCTATTTCATACTGTAAATCTTACTCGCTGACGTATGAAATAATGTAGATAAGGTTAAGTTGTACATTAGTCTTAGTTTTCAAGACTAATGTGTAATTGCAAGTTAACTTTATCTACATAATTTATATTTGGGCCTTAATTATAGTTCTTCAATCAAAGTACATCTAAAAAATTTTAGGTAACCTTTGTTTTGATGTTTTTATAACTAGAATATTTTAGGTGACCTTTTGATTACTTATGCATTCTTATATCTATAATATTTTAGGCGACTAGTTATTTTGCACTTTCTATATCTATAATATCTTAGGTAACCTTTGTTTTTATAATTTTATAACTAGAATATTTTAGGTGACTTTAATTATTATATAGTTTTTTTAGTCTCTGCAGTAGTGCTCAATAAGTCTTGAAACTAATTAAAATTGCTACCTTGCCAATGTTAATAATACTAACCTTCACTAGAACATCACTTGGAAAAACAATCTGCAAAAAACCACTTTACGACATTGTGATTTTATTCAATAATTGCATAATATCAATTGCCATAATCCAGTTAACTCTGCTTATTTACAAAAATTAACATTATTACATCATTAGTACTATCATTAGGCCATGTCCTTTAATTTCCCAATTCATATATTAATTTTGACAATTCTTTTGATCAGTCTGGGCGTCGCCGTCTCGCCTTGCTTTTTTATGTTCGTCTGATTGTCTGCTCTTCTCTCATGCTATCTCCTTCTTTTTAAAGACAGTTCGTTCTTTCACACCCGATCGTTCAAAATTCTGCCTTATCGGCAGTAAATCACCGAGAAATCATACTTCATGGTTCTTCACGCCACGTGTCCCTCGATGCCGTACATTCGTTATAGCAATGTCACCCTGTAGGTCATTTATAATTGAAGAAATGAATTGAAGAAATATTTCATGGGAACATACCACTTGGATGTGTAGACGCAAAAAGCGAGGCTGAAAAAAGAAAGGAAAAATTCAAAATTATTATTTCTAGTAGTAAAATTCAATTTCATGTTTTATTTATAATCAATAGTGCTACTACTGTTGACAAAACTTTTGCAAACAATTTCAACTAGGTAATTATCCAATTGCGCGTTTGTTTTAAGTAACGATAACTATAACGGAATGGCTCTAGGGGTGAAATTTAAAAAGTTTTATCTTTTCTCCACTGCGCTTAGTCACACGTTAGTCAAACCCCTTGTAGCGCAATTCATTATGTTATTATCCACGCTTTTGTGCTCTGCAAATCCTTCGCACAAATTTATTTCAAAAATTTCCATATTCGTATTTGAAATTAAAAAATGAAAGCACAGTGAAAGATCAGGCAAAAATACATTGCTGTCTTACAATGATGAATATTGTAATACAAAAATATGTACATTCTTTAACAGAAAAAGTTCGTTGATCGAACACTGAATAAACATTAAAAATGCTCGAAAATAAATTGCATTTGATAATAAATGTGTCTTTCTAGCAAAAATGTAATTAAAGTTAAAACAAAGCACAATCACCTTTGTTACAAAAAATAAGGTTGATTTTCAAAATCAACTATATTTAATGTTGATAAACAATTAGATAATAACATCGTTAATTTTTTTTCAACGCAAAAAAAAGAAAGTATTATAGAATTTCAAAAGAAAAACAAGTTTTACAATTTCGTTGAAAGGCTTCACTGTTTACAAACATTGCAAAAGATTTAGTAATTCAGGGCATTGTACAAAAAACAGAATTCCAACAGAAAAGCACTTAAAATCTAAACAATGATCTTCTCACGACAGTAAATTTTATATTGAATTCCGTATATTTTGTTTCTCTAAAACAATAACGACCAATAAAGTCCTGCAAGTTTTAAGAGAAAAACCTCATTTTCGTTATACTGTCAGATACTGCGCGATAGCAAGTTTACAGTATTTCTATTGCTAAGAAAAATTATATTGTCTTCTAAGAGAAGACCACGGAAATTGAAATTTTATCATAGATGGGTTTCAGCTTTTCACAAATCTGAATCTGCATATTAAAGTTTGCAAATAGTTTGAGATATATCCCAGAGTTTGAAACACCGAAAAAAGCACAATATTTTTTTAATATATTCCACAGCTTTGTCTATTATCAACGCTGCAATGTTGCAGCGTATAACGATGACAATAACAGTGTCACATTTCAAGTTAACCTTAATCTTATTATAAATTTTCATTCAAACAAGAAATGTGTCGCTTCTCGTCGACGTTTTGACTAAGTCTTTTTACATATGCGGGAAACGCTCTCTCTACTACATGTTTGTATTAACATGCGCAACGTCGAATGCCCCAATGACCTGGTTTGACGTTTCGCATTGCTCTATTTACGATGAAGTGCATTTGTTGAGTCAAGGTAACTTGTCAAACAACGTAAATCCAAGACTTCCTTTATTTTTGCATGCATTCTCTTCCCGAGGGTCTGCCGTGAAAGATAAACCGCTACGCTGTAAACGCACACCCTCGTTTTTAAAAAATAGGACAAATAACCCCTTCGTGCTTTACATTTTTCTCGCCACAACAGGTAACAAAATAACACATTCCCATTATTTACGATGAATAGTTTACACAAACTACGAATATCTTAGGCAGAAATGACTAATATAAAATGAAGAAATAAATTTTAATTACTTCCTAATTTGTACAGTAGAACCTCTGTAATACGACACCTATTAGTAGTCGAGTTAAAAAAAATCATGTTAATTAAATCTTGTTAAGATTCTTCTATTTTTGATTTATACTTGATAAAAACTTACTAAATACTTTTTTTGGTCATTTAAATACATGCTAGTTTTGAATTAATAAGTAGAGTAATAACAGTTATACATTTTATAGTACAAGAAATTTAACTACGTAGAAACTGTGTCTTAGAAACCAAAATTTACTGAATACAAAACAACATTTTGAAGATGATAAAAAAGTGAATCATCGACGAACCGAAAAATAAAGACAATAGAAACAATGATTGTAAGATATAATGAAGTTTCGATTCTTAGAAATTACGTCATGAAAAAACAATTTCGGTTAGCAACTGCGTTAAGTTCATGAGTGAAGTTGTCGCAAACTTAATAATAGTACAATAAAGATATTGTAATATTACGACGACGTAAACTTATCCTAACGAAATAAATTAATTAAGCAGTGTTATAATCAGCTTATGTTAAATTCAGTTATATAGTCAAACAGTTTCGTGTCAAATAATTAGATGAACCCGGATGAACCTGCGATAAAGAAAGTAATATAGTGATGAAATAAGACTAGTCTTTATAAATAAATCCATTTTTCTAATCTTGTTAATATATTGTTTCAAGTTTTGTTAAGACCTATATAACACTTAATAAGTAAATTATTATTGAATTGAAACTTTCTTGGTCATCGTTTTGTTATTAATTAAACAACTCTATGTGATAACTTTCGTTTCTTGAACCTATGTATGCAAAATAATTATCTAAGTATAAGATCAAATTTAGTAGAATCTTAACTTTTTTCTAAACTTTATTAACGGAAACATTATATTGAATGCAAAAAAAAACTATCTATTATATTTTTAGGTAATTAGTATAATCTATGTACCTTTAAGTTGTCTTTTTGATTATCTTCTTATTACATCTAGACATTTTTAGGTGATTTTATATTCTTATATCTAGGAACTTTTAGATGATTTTTTCGAGTAGGAATTTTTAGGTAACATTTAGAATTTTTATTTGTTCTTACATCTAGACATTTTTAGGTGGTTGTCTGAATATGTCTACGAACTTTTTTGTGTGATTTTTTTATTATCTCCATATTTTTCCAGTAACAAGTTTCCATCATATAAACATGCTTGTCCAATTCTTGATAGCTAGTACATTATTTATTCGCGATCTTATTGTACACATCCTCTTGTTCCGCCAAGAAATCACATAAATAAGTGAATTGTTCCACGGAATACGAGGTCTAAATATGGTCTAGTCTTTGGGTATGATTCCAACTTCTTGGAATGTTGCCGCACAAGTTTAACCGCCTTTTGTATTTTATCACTCGGTTTTACAAATTGTCTGGCATTAAAAAAAATACAGCTTCCCATTTTTCCCTCTCTTTAGCTAAATTTATCCAGCCTATTGCAAACACTCACAAAAGGTCAAATGAAAATTATAATTTCAGTTGACTTTGTTTAGAATAAATAATCTCAAGGAAAAAACTTTTATTTTTATGTTTATAACAATTTTCATTTTCTCTTATTTTCTTCCATTTGAATGAAAATACGATTTTCTTTGTTTACATTCCCACAAGATTGATTTAATTTAGCTTTCGAACAAAGGAATTGAAGTCTTTTTAATTTCATATAGGATATATATAGGTATATTTTAACTTTCTTTGCTTGCAGAAATTTAAATTGAGTAATTGGCTCGCGAATTCGCGAATGAACAGACTTACGCAATTCGATTCACGTTCAAATATTCGTATTGATCAAATGCAGCACTTTACAATTCAGCCATTCTTTGGTTTGTAATTTGTGTCAGCATCCCATAGTTGGCTTACATTCTCTGCTTAGGCACTTCAATCGAGCACTTTTCAGCTTTTTCGCAAAGCTTTATTCTCTCTTCCCGAGTATACATGCGCGTTTGTCAAATTTACAAATTAAAGACAAAAACTGTATGAAACTGGCCCAGAAATTCGAGATAAATTAATACAATTATTACAATCGTATTTATCCACTACAAATTTTCTAGCTATGCAAAGAAACATTTGTTATGGCCAATTCCACATAAATCAAATATAACATGGGACTTAAATTAAGATCGCTACCTGAATCTGGCAATTAAGAATTATTTTTAATAGCGTTGAAGATTTACGCCTACCTTGTAATCTATGAGATGATCTAAAAATACTTTCTACTAAAACAATCAAATTAAAATTTCTTAAATAAATGAATTTCCTGCATAGAACAAGCCCTTTAAATCTTTGTTATATTTTGTGAGATAATAAAGTTTAAGTGGATAATTGGAAGCTGTGAAAATGAAGAATATATTTTGTAAATCTCCGGAGAATCAACGTGGCATCTTTAGACAAAGGATTGCTCCTTTTAATTTACATTTAATTGAAAAGTTTGCTTCTTTCTTTCAGGCTCTCAGCATTTAGCAAGTGTTATATTAAAAAAATATACAAATAAGTCTTCCAGGAAATGTGTAATAGATCTTTTAAAGTATCACATGAAATAATTCTGTAACTTTATAAGGCCCTATGTATCTCGTAACATCTTAACGAAACAAAATGTCTTACGAAATATCTAATTAATATTATGTTATAATAATAAATGATATGACTAAAAAAACGGGGTAATGAATATCACAATTTATTGAAATCAATATCCTTTTGATATTACTATTGGATTTCCTAAAGGGTCTATTATTAATGAAGCTCAATGGGGTTCCAAATTAGGATAATAACTAATTTGGTATTCAGTCAAAGTAAAATGATCTTGCTTATTCCTTAATGAAAACTTTCGAGATAATCGATTGAGTATCACTTATGCGTTTTTTGTTTTTGGCCTCCAATTAACTTGAACCTTTTATTGACTGTTTCAGATAAATCTGCGTCTCATTCTCGTCAGCGGTAAAACAAAAGAGTTCCTATTTAGCCCAAGCGACTCTGCAGGGGACATTGCTCACCATGTGTTCGAAAATTGGCCAGAAGGTATGTAACAAAATGTCCAAATTATAACATCGAAGAGTTAACGTTGAAAAGTATGTTAAAGAAAAATTGGACTGGGATTCAAGCAAGATTTTAAATTCGATTCACTTTGACGAAAAATATGAACAATCGCAAAGCCAACAAAGCTCGCGAACAATACAACTGTTTACATTTTGTATACTCCATGTTGATGTGGTTTCTGAAATAACTTCTAATTAATTCCAGAGCTTATTTTTATATTTATACATGAATTATTTTAAACGTTACGGAAACGTTTACAATTGACCCTTAAAATGTTATTTTCTAACTACGTCACAAAAGACAGTAGAACAATAAACAGGCAAAACAAGTCAAACAACATATTGCTGTTTATTTTGTATGTTTGTAGTACTAACCTAAATGAAATAAATTTGCCAATTCAGAGAGTTGATTCTCGGCTAAGTTCACATCGTTACATTTTTAATGGAAATCAAAAACGAATTTTTACAATTTTTAAACGCAAATACTACAATCTGTTTATAAAACACGAAATAAATATAAACAAAAAATCAATCTGTTGAAAAACGTCATACAAAGCGATTTTATTGTACAAAACAAAATTCTTTTCACAAACTAAAGGCTCATTTATAATTTATTTTTAACGTGACCTTCAATATGACGTAGTTTGTGATGTAAATTCTTATCATTTATTTATTTTTACCTTTTCTGATTGGACGTAATTTAAAGATATTTATCTTCGTCTAATAAGTTTGATCTGACAAAGATAAACATACTTTACAGTTAAAATAAGAAAAAATCTGCAAATTCGTTAATTATGTTTTTTTTGCTTCTTTTCCGAAAGCTATTTAAAGTTATTTAAGAAAAGTGCTCTCTCATCTGATGCACGTTTCACATGACTTCAATGAAAGGAATCGGATGTTGATTGCTTTTAGATTGGACGGAGGAGGCGGTCGCAAAAGCGGAGATTCTACGACTAATATACCAGGGTCGTTTTCTACACAGCAATGTCACACTCGGAGCGCTCGGGCTTCCTTTTGGAAAGACGACGGTGATGCATCTCGTACCACGGGAAAATCTTCCCGAGCCGAATTCTCAAGGTAAATCGAACAAAACAAAAAAATAAATGCAAATTTCGAAAACAAACGTTATTATCTTTGCTCTGAGCCATAATAAATTTATAAAAAAATACACTCGTCAACAAAATTAGAGGAACAAAAAATTTTTAATGAAAAATTGTCAGTTTTCAAATTATCATAACTTTGGTCATTTTCATCGAAATTGACTTTACTTTAAGGCAAATGAAAGCTTAAAAGCTGTACTTTCAGACCTTCATATTGATTTTTAAGTTTTTGGTATGATCAAATTAGAAAAAAACATGAAATGAAAAAAAATGTTTGTTTTAAATGGATGAAGTTTAAAATCATTTACGGATTACAGAGAGTTCCAAAACGTTACTTTCATTAATACCAAACAAAAAACTGGATTTCTTAGTCATTTTTAAAAAAAATCGAGTTTTGATGAAATTTAAGAAAGTTATGTCAATTTCAAGTAAACTCGTGACTTTCGGCTTCATTAGCTCATAACTCGGCTAATTTCCACCGAAAATGTTTTTTTTTATTTTGATTTTAGCTTTTTTTCCATTAACAAAGTAAGACTTCTTTAAATCATTGAAAGGGTTGGAAAGGTAAGACTTCAAGCTTTCATTTAGAAAAAAAAAACATTTGTTCCTCTAATATTTTCTACGAGTGTATATGAGAGTGTCCAGCGAAGGGTCAAATTAAAGTTCAGGGTTTTTCAGAATTTTTTCAGATAGATAGATAGACTTTATTCTTCAACGTTCTCAGCTAGTTTACAAAAAAATATATATTTACAATTTGATTTTGGCGCAAGTTGATCTTTGGGTGTATTATATCACATTCACACTTCAAAATAAATTTTCGAAAATGTGGAGAAAGCTGAAATATAAAAAATCCACGTTTTTAATGGAAATTAAAATGTATACCTTTTTATCAATTTTAGAGTTTCTATCTGGGGGAAAGTCTAAGTTGTTTTCAGGGTGTCTAACGTTTGATGCAAAAAAATTTCCAGTATATTTCAAGTACATTAAAAAAAATTCAAGTACAATTTGACATGGTTTTAAAATAAAAACCATTAACGCTCACATATATTAAATATTTTAATTTAATGTAATGCTTGCAAATTGGTTACTTAATTGGATACATTTTTTTCAAAATAACTAAGAGATTTGTATTGTTTTCGTTTTTATTCATTTTTCAATCATTCATCGATTTCGTTTGAATGATTTATCACTTGGACGTGTAATTACAAAATTAAAATATATGAATAAATATAAATTCAAGTACAATTCCAGGTTTTCACGCTTTTCAAGTACACTGGACACCCTGTTTTTTTTAGATTCAATTTAAATAATTTTCCCGTAAGGAAACATTCACATATACACAAGAAATTTGTAAATAGATTCAAGAATTTCTTTCAAATCCAAATAATTGTGTACGTTATTAGCCATATTGACATTTGTTTCGAGTTTAGAGTTTACTTTTAATTTGTAGAATATCTTTATTCTGATACGGATGAACTTTTTTTGTTAAGCTTGAAATAAAAGGCAAATATTTCATCGTTTCCGTTTGGAAAGCAGCAGACATGCGAATAAAATAAATGACACATGAATTGCTTGTCTATTTCATGTCAAAACAAACAAATTTGTTATTTTAATTTATGCGTTCTCTGCAGAACGTTGAGTTTTTGGTGTATATAAACGTCATACGTTACAATGAGAGAGGCAGAAATGTATGTTATTATCCGCGTCGTATCTATATATATTTGTTTTTCTTTTCACGCGAGTTTTTTTTTATTCGTTCATATGGCAACAATAATGTTTCATTTCCGTATCACGGAGCATGCATAAAAGTTACGAATAATAACGCCGGGCTCGGCTAAGATGAATGCTGTTTTATGGCGAATTGAATTTTTGCCAAATTATTGTTATCGTAGAATTTATTGTAAGTCGGAAAAGAGGACGAAATGATAACTGATTAATGTTCTATTGTTAGACGTAAATACGTGTGATTCAATACTTTTGTAGTTATACTCCTATGGTCTATAGATATTTGTTCTACATAGTTTTATTTTAAAATAAAATCATACAAAATCCACAATTAATGTCAAAATATTACATGTATAGAACTGAAAAGTTAATAAATAAAATGGTTAACTTTGTTAATTAAGTAAAAGTTATATAATCAAACTTTATCTTTGTTAAGAGAATATTTTGGTATCAAAGAGATATTTATTTAATGCAATTCGTCGGTTTAGTTAATATCCTCGTTTTTTTGCCCTCTTCAAAAATGCGGTCACAGTTTTTATTCACATTTCATTGCAACAAAAATGAATGCTTGCAGTTTATATTACTTCTTTGTAAGTCAAAAAATGAATGATTTAATTAAAATTAATATTAAGCTGTAATAATAATTAAGAAAACAATCTCGTTTAATGAAAGAAACTGTGGAAAAAGACGTCGATAAAGTAGGAATCATAAACATTAAACATCCCCTTAAAAAACATAATAAAAGAACAAAAAAATGTATTTCATTTAAACGAGTTAATCGTACAATTAATTTGATTGAAAATAGACAATTTAATTAATTGAATATATGAAAAATAATATATTGAATTTATTAAATTAATTGTGTAAATATGGTTGTGTAATATAAAAATATAATGTAATTTCATAATAAAATAAATTGTTATAAGTTCATCAGATTAACACTTCAGTTAGTGGTATAGAAAAGTGTAAGCTTTAATTCATTTATATGAAACTTATTCTATTATTAAAATGTGATAATTTTTTTTCAATTTAAAATTAAATTGCTTGGTAATCTACATAAAAAAAATAAGAGATAAAAATGTCCGTGAGCCAAACTCGAATTCTTAACCTCAATGTCAAGAGGAAGATTATGTAATATTATTTGAATGAAGAGCTTTGGTAAGGTCAGCATGTCTATACAATAAAAAAGACCTTTAAGTCGCTCGATGCGATATCCACTTTTTGAAATGCATCGCTCGATCTATGATTAATGAAACAGAAACGATTATAGACATTTTTCGGCTTGTAATACAATATTTCAACTTTCATAGATTTCGTCAGCATTTTAAATCCGTTTATGTATTTCAAATGAATCATTCAAATATCAAGTTTCACTTTAAATCGAAATTTAATTTCAAATTTTATTGAAAGGTTTTAAATTATTTGGACCCTTTTTTCATATATAAAAATGTACTTTTCAGTATTTACAAAATAACACAAAAAAAGAACAGGCTTTATTTGATCGTTCTGTTATTATAGCCTTTTTTGAAATAATTACCTTATGATTATGCCACCTTGATTTACATTTATTATCCATTAATTATTCAGTTAAATGTTAAAGCAGTTTTATAATATAAAATAAATAGTTTATGGAGTTAATTATGTAAAGGAGAATGTGGCTTTTTTCTTTTTTTTATTAGAAAACTAAATTTCATCCGTCAGAAAGTTTTTAATTTAAGCATACTCTTTTCAACTAATTCAAAAATGTTTGTACTTTACAAAAAAGACATTATTGCAAATTTCGGAATTGAGATTTTATTAGCCATAAAACTGGGTTATTGGTACCGGAAGGCCAAGG
>JABFPM010003561.1:0-14160 GCA_022817325.1 Idris sp. 1 HC-2018 | reverse complement strand
GTAAATCAAAATTGATAAAAAGAAGACAAATGTCTTTTATTAATGTAAAAAGTTTATTAAAATTTACTTAAATTGTTTAAAAATATGTTTAAAATTTATAGAAAATGATTATTTATCAAAATAAATTCTAAATTTAATATAAATAATAATTTGAATAAGTTTAAACAATAACTATTATTTAATCAAGCATTGCCGTCAATTTGACGGCTTCGGCCGTTCTAGGTAGATTGTTAATAAATTGCAAAAAAAAGTAATAATTTTGGGTTTATCAATATGCCATAATAAAGTACATTAAAAATGATTAATATTCACCAAAGGAAAAGTTTTTATGTTTGAAATTAAAAAAATGGCAAGAAAAAGAAAACTGAAAACCGTTAATTTGACGGCTTCGGCCGTTCTAGTGTTAAGATGTATCCCCATGCAAAATTTCAATCCGACTATTCCTTCTGGTACTTGATTTTAACATTTGACCACCCCCCCTTCTCCCCTTAAGTTTATTTACTTCAGTAATATAATAATTTAAATTTAATTTGTTTATGTCAACATTTTGCAAAATTCGATTTTTTCAAAATATATACAGAAAGTAAATTTCTCTATTATAAAACATTTTAGCAAATAAAATCACTTTATTAAACCGTCGATAACTCTAAATATTTCTGCAAGCTAATTGAATTTTCAGTACTATAATAATATTATAATAAAGTTTATGAATTCATCTTTTGTCGTGTTTTAAAAACTTGTATAATTAGTTCTTCTCTTGTTGTACTATAATTATAATGTAAACCACATGAAAATTCAAAACTTTGATTTAAGCTTGAAAAACAGCTTGAAAATTTGTGAGCTTCTGCTTGAAACAATAAGGAATGACTGTCTAAATTGCAGATAGTAATAAACTAGCAAAGTTGGCTATATTTTTGCAAAAAAGACACTTTCTAATTACAATATTTGTGCATTAGTGGAGAAATGTGTGCTTCTTGAATTTGGATTTTAATATAAAAAAAACAACAAAAATACAATGTAAAATATTTTTTCTCGCATAATTTCTATTATTCTAAGTATTTATATTCCTCACAAAATATATGACTGAGTAAATAAAAGATTATAATTTTAGTAGTGTAACATTATTTTAAACATAAATTTGACATCATTTTCAATTTTAAATTTAAAGTACTATTTTCATGTTCATTTAATAAACAACATTTATATAAATGTAATTTAAAATTCAAAGATGAATCTTCGTTTTTGGATGTAGACATGGAAAAATAACTGTAAAAAGTCAGTGAGCACAAAATATCATTAATTTTAAATGATCAACATTTAAAAACTGTTTAAACAATTGCCAGGCAATATCAGTTCTAGTGATTATAAGTCGTTAATTAATTTATTGCAATGTCGTGCAATGCCACACATATCCGGCCAATCCGCGCAAATCAATTCGTGATAAGGAAATTACAATTGTTTAAGAGGATTTACCATCATTACGATAAGATTTGCATTGCAATCATAGATAATCGTTATTTTAGTTATCCCATTACAATGTATAAATACTAATTACATGAATAATATTGAAATTATTTTGTACAAAATAACAGAAATATAAATTATCAAAGTTAAAAATTATTAATCAATTTTTTTTTAATAATTTGTTACAGGTTTTCGATAAACATAATCGAGGATACATAACGGCATCCGACTTACGAGCTGTTTTGCAGTGTTTAGGAGAAGACTTATCTGAAGAAGAAAGCAAGTATCTAAATAAATAATACATTTTTCAATTATTATGAGAAATAACATTAACAGAATTGGGTGATAAAAAAAATTATCACTCATATTAGATTAACGTTGAAAATAATTAAAATCAACAATAATTACTCTAATATGTGTTTCAAACGTTTCTCAAACATTAAATGAACTTCTCAAAAACATCTTTTAAACTTTTTACATCCCTAGAAATCAGACAATTATACGTTACACAAACTTCCGTACAACGTTCATCTGTACGTCTAACAAACGTTCACCAAATGTTGTGTTCCCACGGGGATATGTCATATTTATTTTTTGATTTTTTGTTTTCTTACTTAGCATATGTATACAAAAGTATTAGTTTGCTTCATTCCTTTAATAATAATTATAAATAATTTTCATGATTATTTTTATAAATTTAACAATAAATCATTATTTTCCTTAGGATAATTGATAACTTTATTTTTATTTTCAGAATATTTCGGGAAATAAATTTTTGTTTCCCATTTCCCGAGAAACTCGAAAGTCCCGTTTTAAATATTTTCAAGTCGAATCATTGTTTTTTTTATTTCATTTTAGTAATCAGAAAAAATACATTTTACTTTATATTTTCAGTTTATCATTTGATTTGATAAACTTAACAATTTATTATTTCGAAATTTTTCTGTAATTGAATTGAAACTTTACTTTTAGCAGAAACAATATTTGTTATTTATTTTCAGTAAGAACTGGATTAGAATATTGCTACTTCTCTTTTTCAGTAGTTTAATAACCATTCGATCAGAAGTAGAATTTTAAAAAAAATATACATTTTTTAAACAAAAAATTAAATAATTTATTGAAATATATGCGTTAGTCAACCAGAATATTACTTTCCCCCGAAACCAGTAAATCTTTCAATTCAACTGACTGTAATTAATAAATTCAATAATTTTGCCAACTCTAATACCTTTTTGACATTTATGCACATTAAACGATTCACACTTAGATGAATGCCCACTAAGTTCCTTGTCCGCAAATTTGATTAGACTTTCATTCACAATTACCAAGTTTTACAAACCGAATATTTATTAAAGTTTTGTATCAAGTTTAACATGCCGTCAATTTTGCTTCAGATCTCAAACTTCTAGTAAAAAAAAAATCTTCAATGAAGGATCGACTTGAATCTTCATCAAATTTTAATCAAAAACACTCACAGTACATCAATATATAAGTTAATTCATATACAAAAATTACAAAATTTTAGCCAAAACATTTGACAAGTAAATTATTTCTAATTTAAGTAAATTTATTCAAAAATAATACAAGTTGAAAATATATAAATGAAAAAATAAATTGAAAAGTTGAAATTGAAATTGCATGTAACAGATATTTTAAGGTCAGATTAAAGTTAACAATAAGTACATTTATTTTATTGGAGCACTTATTAATAATGGCTGTATTTGTTTGCAGTCGAAGATATGATCAAAGAAGTGGATGTCGACGGAGATGGAAGAATTGATTTTTACGGTAAGAAAAAAGCTTTTACTTTTGTTGATGGCATCTTATTCTCATTTTAATTGACTCTACACATTTCGAAAAGTTGCGACTTATTATGGAACATTTATACTTCATCTTTGATACCTTGCAACTTGGTAACCCGATTCTAAAACTTAGTTAAATTTACTTCTACCATTTGCGTGTACTTTTGCCACAAATAAATTTCGACAATTTGATCAAAAAACTTTTCATCCTCGTTATCTTTAATTGCAGATTTAATGCTGTATCTTACAATCAAGTAGCAAAATACATTAATTTTTTTCTTACAATTTTTTAGATACTAAAGTTACTTGTTTATAAACTAAAGTTTAAATATATGTAAGAGTATTTGAATTGCATTGGGGAAATTTGTTTTTCTTATCAAATCATGTTCTCTTCTTAAAAGCTTATAAATTTCCATCAATGATGTAACTTTGTACTGGAATCATTTTTTTTCAAATTCAATGAAAATATAAAATTAAGCATTTTGTTTATAATTTTGCTTCTGGCTTGTTCTTTTGAATATTCCATAGTGAACAAGTGTTTGAAACTGACAAAGGTTTACACAAACATATCATGCATTCTAACGAAGGAAACAGTATATTTTAAACTTAGGCTAACTAATATGCAAATTTCATGCAGTTTTAGCATGTAATGTGATACGAAATCTTGGTTTGACTTTTGTTTATGGACTTACTTGCTTGCTATTAAATCTTTTTTTAAATGGCTTTTAAAAATAAATTTTCTTTTCTTTATCATTTTTTTCATTAGAGGCTTAATTTTTAATTTGAAACTTTTTTGTATATTTAAAAACTTTTGCAGTTAATATTAAAAAATGTTTATTTTGTAAGTATAAAAGGCTGATAGTGAATACGCAATGAGGTCACATATATGAAACTCGACAAAGTATCGGTAAATATAAAAATGAAATACTTTGTTACAAGTCAAAAGAGAGAAACAATTTTCTGAATGATAATTTTTTATCTCATCATAAATAGGTATGTTTATCGAGAAAAAAAATCTTATAACTAATATATAAATATTATTTTAATAATAATTGTAAACAATTACAAGTTAACTGGTTTTATAAAGTGAACTTTGAGTCTAAGATTGTCTAATAATTTTTATTGTCACTTCAATTTTAGTTTCCAACAAAAATTGCAGTTGAAAATTTATCGTCCTTTGTTCAATTTCCCCTTTAATTCTACTTAGAAGCAACAATGTGCTTTAAAATTGACATTTTCGTTATATTATTATCATCATTATACACCTCGAGTGACTTTGACGATATTTCTGAGTCACTGACTCCGAAGACAACCCAACTTTCTTTCAAAGTTGACATTCCACAGCTAACCAACTAGAATCGAGTTTGTTCTACAATTTAATACTAAAGTAGAATATTTATTAACAACTTATTTCCAGAAAATTGTTTGACAATTTAAAGATTATTACACCACTTTAAAAAGGAACAATAAATTCTTAATTCTTTAAACATTTCCCATAAAATTATGCTCAGAACTTTAGAATGTGTTTCATTTCTCAAAAAATTATACTTTATTGAACTTAACCCTTTTAATATCGAATTATAAGTAATGATAATAAAATGTTTTCAAACGTAGTTATATTCTTTGAGTTTAATTATAGAAAAAATGTTATTGTATTGTTTTTCTCTCAGCAGAATAAAAAATATCAATATGTTGCTTTATAACAACATTCGTACAGAAAGAAAATATTGAATATTTTTTTATTTTATAAATGAAAACTCATATTAAACATAGCGGGACAGTAAACTTTTTAGCAGTCTGTGACTATAATTATTAACATTTCAAAATAAAAATATTCATGCTTTCAAAAATGACATCTTTCACCATTGAAAAATATATTAAAATAATTTTTACAAAATTATTATACGACAAAATAAATCGGAAATTAACAAGTGAATTTCTAAAGAACAATAAATTAAAAAAATAAATGAAACAACCATAAAATATGTTCACAACAATAAGTTTAAAACTTTTTTAAAAAGTAATCGGCCGCAGCCACTACCGTGCCTCCTAATTGTTTTAAGTCAACTCTGGTAGCGAAAAGGTTAATTTTTGTCTCAAAATTTTGCTAACAACTTTCGAATGTTTTTTACTATCTGAGATTTAATTTTCCACAAAATTTCAATTTTTTTAAACTTTGCTTGTTAAAAGGATGAAATTTTTGAAAGATGTTAAAAGCAGATGTCAACTCATCTCTAAAAAATTCAGAACCTGGTACCAATCTGTTTCAGCGTTTAGCATGACAAAGGTGTTATCATTTTCGAAAGCAGTTTTGATTTACAGAAAGTTGCTGGATTGATCAGCGATAAATTTGCACTGAGAAGACATTCTGCAAATGGAATAACCAGGTCATTCAACAGATTGTTAACTTGAAGGTGTACAGCTTGCAGCATAACTCGTGACACTCGATAGCAGACTACTTTGATTAGAGCAAGACTCTTGGTATCGATTCTGTGTTAACATTATCGATCCCATTAACCTTGGAAGCGAGTAAGTGCTTCTGAGTTGGCTCAATTTATCGGTTGACAAAGCGTTTAAATGCTTGTTTTCTAATAAGACAACAAGATGACCAAACTTCAGACTGGTATTACCCTCAAAGACGATGCAATTCATATATATCAGTCAAGACATAAATATATATGCATCAAGTTGATCTTCAAAATCAAATTAGTATTAAAAATAAAATCAAGATAATAATGTGATACAAATTCTAAAAGTTTTTCGCAAAATTGATAGAACAAAATTTGGCTCTTACGTTCAGTGGCTCATGAAAAATGTATGTGAAATTGAGCAATAAAACGTGGGCATATGTGCACGTCTTCAGATGGTGATTATTTTGCAAAAGCTAAAATAAATTTACAATTTTATAAATTGGCGTTTTATTTACGAATTTTCGGATTCCTTGTACATTTATAAGCAGCGAAGAAAGAATTTTTTGTTTATAAATAAAGTCTAAACCAAAAATAGACATGTTTAAATTCTAAATAGAATTGCATAACAAAATAAATTATTTCCTTCTTAGGTTACCTAGTTAGTTCTACTCATTAGCTGTATGTTGGTTAATGCACATTAGGCTGAACACTTAATAAACTAATTGGCTCTTCATAAGGGCATGTAATGCTTACCCTCATTATACCAATCAGTTCGAAATTGAGTATAATTCGCTTTTTAAAACTAAAAACCAATATCCAATACTTCTGTTTTCTTTATTTAATTTAAGTTTTAAAAATTAAATTAAAGTTAGTTCTTAAATTACTTCAGAAATTTTTTTATTTCAATTCTGTTATCTTGAAATTTAAATTTAAATTAAAGCAAAAATAAATTGTCAAAGTAATTTAACTAGCTGGAAATAATGTATAAACAACGGTGTTTAGTGACTCTTAATTTTTGTTTATAAACAAACATTAATGAAATTAATATTTTTTCATGTTTTTCATTTTTGTTTTGTGAGACTAAAAGCCTCAAAGGAAGGGCAAGATAAATCAGAAATATGACGTTAAGTCAGTGGGTTTAAATCCAAGTTTAGGAAAAAACTCTATTGACGGCTCGTGTTGTATAAAGTCGAGTTTTATTGCAGCGAAAAAGACAAATATTATTTTTCAACACATACATGTTTTGTTCAACTACTTGCTTCACACCTTTATGACCTATGTTATAAAACAGACCTAAAATCTAATTTGTGTTTTTTGTTCTTTTTCATTAATAAAAATTTAACAAAGAATAATGTCTCATTACACAACAAAATATAATAAAATTCCGTAGCAGTGATGTGAGAAAAATAAAGACAGTTTTACAGCTCTCAAGATAATGTATTTATTCAAGAATATACTCTGTGAAGTCGTGAAACTCTTGATGTTCTTCAAGAAAAACATGAAATGTACATAGTTTATTTGCAACCAATTTGGAGGACAATGCAAGAGAAATTGAAATTTTTATGAAAAAGTATTCTGAAAAGAGATAAATATTTGATTTTAAATAAGTATGCTATTCTCTTTTAGTATTTAATACATGTAATTATTCGTAAGTGTAAAGTAATTATTAATATTGGTAACAGTAATCTGATTATTGTTTTAGATAACACTTGCAAATTATTTATCTGCAAATATTTTTTGTAAATGACTCGATGAATATTGCTTAGAATCAGACTTTAAAACAGAATAATTTTGATCTAAATTGTATGAAATAATAATGATGTGGAAAATCTAGACAAAGTTAGAAATGATTGTTCATTTAACTAAAATTCTGTAATCAAAATTATCAGAAGTGTAATTATATTATTGTAATTATATTATTCATAGTAAATAAAAACCGAATGTAAATCAACAAAATTAGACTCACAAAATATTACTAAATAGCAATTTTAATAAAAACTTAACTGACCTCTCAGTAAAAATTAATAAAATTACATTTTTAATTTTGTTCATTAGTTTATTACAATTTTTTTTTATAAATTATCAAACTTAACTCATTAACCAAAACCCCCACCACTAAACACATATGTATCCCTACTTTTTTCTGCTTAATGAGTTTGTATTAAATTTTGACATTTTCCAAATTTCATTTTTTTTAAATCTAATTTTGAATTTTGAAATATTAATTTATGAGCAGGAAACAAGAATAACCTAATAAAGTAAAATAAAGTACACATGAAAAATTTGTTTTATTTACAAAAATCAATACATTGCTTTAAAAATATTTTCGTTGCAAATTTAAAATCGAAACTTTTAAATAGCCATTTTGCATGAATAATTAATCTAAAAATCTTAAAGGATAATGTTAATACAACATTAGAACAAAGTTGGTACACGAAAATTATGCTTAAACATGTCTAAATTCCATTTTACGTAAACTTTAAATATTAACGAGAAATAATGTTTAAAAAAGAAAAGTTCAAAATTAAACAAATAAAATAAAGAGTAAATGTTTAAATTATTACACAAAAATGTGTTTTTTGTGTACTCATTAAATTAAGTTAGCAACTTCACAAACACATTTAAAGAAAAATCCAATTTTCAAATATCATGATATATATAAAGAAGGAAAATAAAGTGCGAAGTGAGTAATCTTATTGTTAAACTCATTTTTCTCAAACGTTAGCTCTCCAGGCTTGATTTTTATACATTATGCAGTCAATTTTTCATTTCAGCGTCTTTGAAACTGTTCTTGAATACTTATATTATACGATATCCGCAGCATCATTAGTAATTTCTTTTTCGCATTCAAACTTGGGTAATATTTTACAATCAATTATTATAAATCTCGTGATTATTAATAAATGGTGTTTCTCGTTTATTTGTACATTTCGAAGAAAATAAATTACCTGAAGCAATTAATGCCAACAGATTTGCAAACACTTGTTAATTAAAAACTGGCAAAATATGCAAATTGATTCTGAATGGGCATGAAATAAGAAATATTTCATGAAAGTGAACGTTTAATTTCAAGTTTACAATAACTTGATACATTTGTTTAGGTGTCTGCATCTCTTGAGATTATTCTTTGCAATGATTTTGTAAATACTTAGAACAGAAAGCTTCATGCTGAAATTAATTGTTTATTTTTTTTTGTAACGTCACATCATAAATATAACATAAGATATTTGTAATCATTTGTCCATATATATTGGATAGAAAAATGTATTCGTATATTTTCAAGTGTCTAATATCAAAATTGATTAAGAATCACAATTTTGCAGATCAAAAATTGAATGAAAAATGATATATTATTCTTTGTTTTCATATATACCCAGTAAAAAAATCGTTTCTATAGATTCTTTCGAAATCATGATGATAACCCTGTCAGAGTAACCTCGACATTCCTGCAGGAACAGTTTATACTAAGGGCGCCCTATATAAACGATACGGAAACCCGAAGTAGTAAACTGCAGTGTTCCTGTGCTTTCTGCAATGAATCTTTTAGAAAATGTGAAAATCGTGGCACGTTGAGAGTTCGTGACTTCATTGATTTAAAAACGAAAAAAAATATATATTATACGAACCACACGCTAACCGATCTTATTCACGTACTTTTGACGTTTATAAAATAAAAATGATAAAACAAAATCTTGATTAAATTTTTCGTTACCAGAGTCAATTTAAAAAAATATATTTTCGATTTATTATTGTGAAAATATTTTACATTGATTACATTTAATTTGTTAATTTATTGTTCTTTCGATATACAATTGTTAATTTCTGATTTATTTTATCATGTAATATTCTTGTACAAATTATTTTACGATATTTTTCAATAGTTAAAGACGTCATTTTTGAAAGCATGATTTTTTCATTGTGAAAAATTAATTATAATCACAGACTGTTAAAAAGCATGGAAAAAATACTTTCATGTATTTTTATACATGAAATTAAAATGCAAAAGAAATTTAAGTCAAGATTTTTTGTTTTGACAATTTAAATGGAAATACATTTTTTCAGTTGAAACGGCTAAGACTTTTTGTTAAAAATAAGTAATATGTAAATCTATAGTGATTTTAAATTATTCTAACTGAAAAATGTAGTTGGAACATTCGTTCAACTCAAAAATTCAGTTAAAGTGACCTAATTTGTTATTTACAGAAGAGTTAACTATAAATTTCAGTTTTGACAGTCCGTTACTAGAAAATTTTAGTTGATTTAACTAAAAAGTAGTTAATTCAACTAAATTAAATAAGTCGCAGTTAACAGCTGTATATTATCAAAGTATTTAAAAAATTGTTTGTATTTGGTATATGGTGACACATTAACACCGCCATAAAACAAACAAAGTTTTTCAATGAAAATAACTAGCTTTGGGTACATTTTAAAATTTTTATTAATTTTTACAATTTAACAAATGACAAATTATGAAAAATACAGTCAAATCTCGCTTACTGCAATATTGTGGGATCAGAAGTTTCGCATACTGCAATTTGTAATTTACTGGTAATTTTACCACATGTTTTAATAACTGTTGCCAACTAATCATCATACGGCGCATGCGTGAACCAGGTATCAAAGAGGTCAGGTAAATTTGTTAAATCGTTTATAGTTATTTTAAAGTTAATTTTTAAATTTCTCTCTTTTTTTAAATAATTATTTTAAAATTTATTAACATAAAATATTATTTAATTAATTTTAACATATACATTTATTTGTCATACATAATAAGTTTCAATTTCAATATTTCAAATTTTTGAATTTCAAATTGGCGCGCCAAAATCATGAAACAGGAAATAATTGCACGATCCGGATCATATTTATTGCAGTAACAGAAGGATTGCAGTGTGCGAGGTTTGAGTGTATATAATTTGTTCTTGTTTGTAAAAAATCCTTTTGTTAATTTTAAAAAATATTAAATTAATTATTATAAAATAAAAAAAGAAACAAACATATAATTTATTTCGCTACTTAACAACGTCATTCCATTGTCATTATTAATTGTTTATTAAACAAAATTTATGGTTATAAAAATTGTTTTTTAGAAATATAAAATGTTTTAATGTTTACTCATTGAAGTCTAATAAAAATTTCGAGAAAGAAAACATTTTATTTTAAATAAATAACATTAATAAAAATATAAATATTATATCTACATTTTATGAATTAAATTTAATTTTTAATAAAAACAAAAAATGTTCTGTTTTATTTATAAAAAAAATTGCTTAACTGTTTTTTATTAAAAACCCACTAAACAGCTTCGATTATTATTTTTCGAAAATTATTAGTGAAAAATACAATAAAAATAATAAATAGCAGAACTTCATTTTTTCCCAACATTGAACATAACTAATATCGTTATTAAGTAGTTTACTAAGTGATAATAAAATATATTTTAAAATTTGTTTAACAATTAATTATTTTTCAAAAAATAATTAAAAAAATTAAAAATTTAAACGATAATAAATTTACTTGAATAGAGAATAAATAATTGCACTTGAATCTCCCTAATTGCAACGGTATTCTATCTCCTAATGCAACAAATCTTTGTGTGTCATAGAAATGGCGCGTAATTTCAAAAACCTAACCTTACTTTTTATAAGTGCTAATCATTGAATCTAATATCAAAAATGTATAAATGAAAATTGTAAATAACATTAAACATTAATTAAGAAATATGTAAATAAAATAAATATATTCATTTAATATTGGAAATAGCATATTTTTTAATAATAGACTAAAAATCATATTGCTTCATTTTCATTTAATTTTTATTTATTCAATTAATTTATTAGAAAATCACTTACTTTTTATTTTTCAGCACTCATTTCAAAAAAAATCTATAATTTTTACAGTTAAATACATATTTAATATTATCTAGTTTACGATGTTTCGGCATTGATAGCATGTAAACATGTGATAGCCATAACCTATATTATGTTAGGAATAAGTTATACGCATCATTAACGCGCACACTTGATATGTTCATTTTAATGTTGCATTTACGGAGAGTTTCCGGTCTGGGAAAGTTGCCATTACGGAGATTCGAGTGTATATATTAATTTCTGTTAACATTATAAAATTCTATGACGAACTGACTTTATGGATATAATATTGCTTTTATCTATAGTACTTGAGTTCAACGATCTATTTACTTACATAAACTAATTCCGTTTATTGATATAATTTTTTATTATCATTAAATAAAGAGTTCGTGGCATAGTAATATTGTTTTTATTCTTAACATATACAGGGTGTTTTTTATTATTATCATAAATAAAATAATTAAAATTTGAACAGTTTTTTTATTAAAACTTTTTTTGACAGAATCAGACGTTGATCTTTTGTTTTACTTGACGCTTTTTATTTGTGTATTTGTATTTAAACACATTTTTATTGAATACAATTATAATATATTCGTATTCTCAAAAATTAAAAACTCCTTACGCTAGGTTGGATAAGATTAATAAATATAATGTTTACTACTACTTAAACCATTAGAAATTATATATATAAAATTGTATTAAGTTATAATATACATTAAGTAACAATTGATAGAACCTGAACTAATAACAGCTGTTCAACTTTCAATGCAGTCAAATTGACTACATTTTTCATTTGTTTCAACTGAATCATTAAGGTATGTCCAATTTAACCTAATTCTTAGTTGAAGTTTCTGAATCCTAGCGAAATTTATTTCGGCGTGTGTTGCTTTATGAGCAAATCCAGAATTAATGGCCACTTAGATGGATAAAAAAAATTAAAATTTTTTTAGAAGCACACTTTCTGAAGAGTATTTTTCAGGTTCAAGGGATCCTAAAAAACTGGGAAAAAATGAGGAACCAATTGAAAAACGCAGGTGACACCCCTAAAAGTCGAAAAAACTGATTACAATTATTATTTAAAAAAAACTTGCAAAACGTTTTTGAATCATATCATAAGTATTCTACAACAATCAAATATGTTTGGGTTAGTTTCAGACATTTAAAAGAACCTTTTTCAGAGTCAAAAAATTGCAATCCCGGCTATTTAGCGAACAGAAATTTTAAACTAATATATATATATTTATTTTGCAATCGTGATTCAAAATTTTTGCAGTAATTGATGTTATAAATTAATTAAATGCAACTTATTAACAACATTTAGTTAATATTTATGCACAACTTATAAATATGTAAAATCTGCATTACCGACAGAGAATAGTAATTTGAAAGTTTTTTGTTTTTTTCAGTTGGTAAAACTGATAATGATTTGTTATTAAAAGCCAAATATTCATATTTTTCCAAATTAAACTTAGTTTAAAATTCCTGGTCGCTAAATAGCCGAGGTTGTAATATTTTGACTCTGAAAAAGGTTTTTTTAAATGTCTGAAACTAACCTAAACATATTTAATCGTTGTAAAACACTTATGATATGATTCAAAAACATTTTGCAAGACTTTTTTTAAATAATAATTGTAATCAGTTTTTTATCGACTTTTAGGGGTGTCACTCACGTTTTTCAATTGATTTCTCATTTTTCCCAGTTTTTTAGGATCCCTTGAACCTGAAAAATACCCTTCAGAAAAGTGTGCTTCTAAAAAAATTTTAATTTTTTTTATCCATCTAAGTGGCCGTTAATTCTGGATTTGCTCTTACAGCAACATTGCTGAGTAATGGGTCACCAAGTTTCAAAATTATAATTTCAATTTCTTACACATTTTCACAAAAAATTGTGTTTTTAATCGATAATGACTGAAGTAGTATACATTTTAATAAATTTGAATGACAATAAATTAATATATTAAGTTAATAATTTAATTAAAAAACTTAAATCTCGATTTAGAAGAGGCTGTTTTTATATAATGACATTTATGAAGTTAGAGACTTTCATTTTAAATGAATTTCTTGAAAAATTTTATTTTTCTTGAAAGTAATATATTACCTTGTAACATTACCTAAAGAAAGTATTTACTGTCTCTTAATGTTTAATATAAATTTTCATTTATGAAATAAAAAAATATTTAGTACTTCTTTCCTGTACGAATCAAGGGTCGAATCAGCGAGCCAAAGACTTCCTCCCCATTGACGAAAGCTGCACGACTGGACTCATAATTTACGTATGGTCTCTATCTGTTTTTCTCTTCCATAAAGAGCGCCCGCTTGACAACAAAGGCAGAGAATCAGAGCTGCAAAATAATTTTAAAATCGAAATGTCCAATTGATTTCTTAATACATGTAATAAGCATATATTATGTGTACACTTAAATTCAACTCAATGAATATTATCTTTGGTGTCTCGACATATTTAGAAAATTTTAATTCTATTCTAAAAATGTACAAGTTTTTATTTATAATAAAGTTACAAAAAATATGTTGAGACACAAAAAATACTATTCGTTGAGTTAAATTTAAAAGAACAGTTAATATATGCTTTCCACATGTATTGGTAAACAATGAATA
>JABFPM010003560.1:0-14161 GCA_022817325.1 Idris sp. 1 HC-2018 | reverse complement strand
CGCGAGTGGTCGCGACAACTTGCGAGTTATTAGGTTATTCATTGAATAAATATTTACATTTTTTTTATGGAAAAACCTATTTTTTTTTTTTTACTAAAATTACTAAAAAGTAATTTTTTCCCCATGCTATTTAAATAGGAAAAGTACACGCATTTGGGGGTGGGTTTGTCACAATATTAAGGGCCCCAATGCAGAAATGGCCTATTTGAATCTCAAATTTTATGATCTGGTGGTGACTTTTGCGATAAGAAGAGTTTGGGAAATAAGGGACACCCTAATGTACATTTTAAATTACAAAAGTATCAATTAATTTAAGTTATAAACTTATTCTAAACTTTGTCTTCTATTGACAGTTACATAATCTTTATGAAAAAGCCATAACTGAGGAACTTACGGATTCAATTGAGTACAAAGAAACGATGGGTCTGATAAAATTTCTGTCGAAAGAAGAGTTGATCAAAAAACTACTAGCTGTTGTCTCGATTATGGAAGAATTCAATACACTGGCACTAATTAAAGACATCAAGAATCTGAAAGCTCAAATTGATGCCATCAGTTCAGCTAGTTTAGAAGAACATGTACCCAAAGAACGTGAAATTGAAACTCGAAAGTCTTTAAATCGAAGTAACTTTATACAGGTATATATTTTCTTATTTATTATGAATATAAAATATATTTTATTATTAATAAAACAATCGTTTTTATTATCAAAATGATATAATAAATGTTGCAGGATTTGAAAAAGAATGCAGAAAAACCATCATCTGAGTATAAAAAAGCTCAAGATGAGCTTGTTAATTTTCTGGACAAAGACATTTTTTCCAAATATTTGCGAAATCCAAATAATATACCGGCTTATGAAATATTTTACTTCGAAGGAAAAAAGATATCTATTATGAAAGCGTTTATTAATGGCTCGATGAAGGGAGCAATTCACAGAGCTGCTACTAATCCACATGCTTATCTTGGCGTGAGTTAAAATAATTTAAAAATTAGAAATGTTATTTTTAGGAAAATAATAGATTTTAAAAAACAACTTTTCATCATAATATATTACTCAAATATATTGCTCAAGTGTTATATTCATTCGATGTAATCTAGGAATTTTTTTATAGAATTTTTTACATTAATGTAATAACTGATAATAACTTTATTATTAGAATACTAATAAAATGAGAAATAATATTTTCAGTGCTCTTGCTGTCGAAACGATGATACTTCCTTGATTTTGCCAACAATGTTGGACGTTTGTATACTCCATAAACTGCATTTAGAACATACCAAATTAATTAACATGTATGACTGGTTACAGGTAGTTACAAAAATATATTTATTGAAAAAAAAAAATTATAAGTCATATGAGTCAAATTATTTATATATTTTCGTTCTAGTCTTTTTTGATGATCGTAAGTCCGAATGAGGAATCTGAAGAACAACGAGAAGTCGATCCAAAATTACGGTAATAAAATTAAATTGTTTATTGTTATTTTTTAATTTAAAATTATTTCAACTGAAATATTAAATTGGATTAAGTCTTCCTGAGTTGTCTCTTTAATAAAATGGATTTTTTTCAGAGCACGATTTACCCAAGCTGTAGCGGATTTAGAACATTTAGGTTTCATCAAAGTATCCACAAAAAAGGTAGATCATGTAAAGAGACTTGTGCTTATTTAAATCAGGCACTGATTGATTCTTGCTTTCAATCAAATTTAGACTTATTTAATTAACAAATTATGTATTTAAGAACTGAGATAATTTTATGTGACATTTAATGCATTTATTTCACACTAATAAATTTAGTTTTAATATTTACATTTTATTATAACTTTTTTTAAATATTTACTTAGTTTATATGAGTACTTTTACATTTTGCAAAAATCATTATAAAGTCCCTACTTTAAATTAAATGTTGTTAATAAATATATAAATATACTTACATAAATGATATAGTACAACATTCTCCATAGATTCGTTATAATTTTCGAAAGCTTTGTTCGTTGGTGCAAATATTGTTAATCTTCTTGTATGTATTGTAGAATTAGCTATCACATTACTTGTTACTAGTTTGTAAAACTGTAACAAAAAAATATTTTTGATTTATTTTAATACAGGTATCGAACGAACTTTTGTTTTTATTATAAAATAAATTAACTTTTAACCATACTTTTAAACCTACAGTTGTTATGGTAATTTTTGTTTTAAAACTTTCTATTATTAAAATTATTAATTCTGTTTTTAAAGAATAATGAAATCAAACCCTATTAATCGATTTTTGCGGTATATCACTCCTGTTGGTATTATTTCTTTCTTATTATTATCGTTTATCTTTTTGAAAATTCGCCGACAGAATGAGAACAAATTAAAGCTTACATGAATACATATTCCGTCAAACAGAACTTAAAACAGGAAACAATGAAAATCGCTTCTAGCAGAATTGATACAAGACATAAGTATGCTAATACCGCAAGCTTCATTTGTAATTACAATCATATTGGTTCTAAAGGAAACAAGAACTTTAATTTTCCGGATATCACAATTAATTATAATGTACGTTTCAAAAAAAAAAAACAAACTAAGCTTTTAATGTATACAGAAAATGTTGATTTACCCATATGTATTTTAAAATAGGGTCAATGAGAATAACTAAGAGAAAAATTCAAAGGGTTTCATAATGTGTATTATTATTGATTTATATTCTACCAAAATATAGTACTCGAAGAATTTAGATAGAATCTGTTTCATTCAACTTGTTTTGTAAATTATTCATATTGACCCTATTTATGAAGTATTCATTAGTCAAAAGATTATTTATACTCAATGAATGGAATTCTACGTGTCACCTGTGTTTAGATAAATCAGTGAAAGATTTTGTGAAAACGCCCTTCAGTAATTTGTATATCAGTTCACTTGAGAACAAAAATCGATACTATAATTAAATAATCTGGAAGCCATTGAAATAGTTATTTTTTGTTGAACATGTGTATGGGCTTCTTTTGTAGGTGATGGTTTAAATTGATCAAGTTTATTCGTTTGATATAAAAAATACAAAATAAATACCTTGATTTATAAAGCAAGTTAAGACGGTCTTTGCACTTATACATTCATATAAATAAGTTTTGTTACTACTTTTTATTTGATTTTTGCATTATCACTTTTTCTTAGTTTAAATGAATTATTTACGTTTGAATAGCTTTTGTTTTTTTATTTACCTATGATTCTTTACAGAAAATTATTTCTTGTTGTTTTTAAAATTTCCAGTCAGTTAACAAATTGTGGATGTTTTGCACAAATTGTAAATGTTTACATTTTTTTAAATTAAACTATTTATAATTTACGAAGTTAATAAAAAAATGGGGACTAATAAAATTATTAATTTTTTTTTTGGTCAAGTGAATAATTTAGATTATATTTTGAAAATTATTCAGGATAACATAATAAGGTGAATATAGCAGTAGTTAAACACATCCTAGTGATATGACAGATGATCAAAAATTAAAATACAAAGATAAAAATATCTTAAAAAATTTCGGATATTTTAGTAAGTTTTTAATTTTTATTTTTTATTGGCTTTATTTCTTATTTTATATTTAAGAGGATAAAAATATTAGCTGGTGTTGTAAGAAGTTATAAAAATTAAAGCAATTGTTACTAATTTGTTTAACTAATATCCAAAATTAATTATTTAAAGCAACGTGTGAAGCGAAATAGTTTAATGTTTTTTATCAGTTTTGTGGATACTACAACATTTATTTTTATTAAATTGCCTTATGAAGATTTGTCCACAATTTAGAAAGTAGATACCGTAAATTGGGGTGACTTTGGCCAGACGGGGTAAAACTGGCCACCCATTTTGCAACGATTCTGTTTCTTGAATTCACATACAAAATTAAATATCGATACTTCATACATGATTACTGAATAATCTATATAATTTAATAATAATTATTTATTTTTATAAAACATAGAATTAAAGAATTGTTTTGATAATTCGTTAGTAATTATTTGATGTGGTTCAATGAAACATCTCCAATTTGATTATCAATTTCTATACCACACAAACTTTTAACTTAAAAAAAGCTAAACAATTTAATTTATCTTATTAAACATCTTCATATATTTAAATTTACCAATTTTTTAAATAATTTTTTTAGCTATAATGTCTGACATAAGATGATTTATTATTAACGCATTGCATGTTTTTTTATATTACAATTTTATATAGGTTCATATAATTTTTTATCATAACCGTTTAAAAAGTAACTATAAATATTAAACAAAGCAGTTTTAAAATTTAAAATGGTTTCTTAAAATACTCTTTTCAGATTCAGATAAAAAATTCAAAATTAAGAAAAAATTAATAAAATAATAAATTTTTTGTTATCATTTTGTATTAAATTTATAATTAGTATTAATCGATTGAAGAGTATGCCAGTTCATTCACCATACTGCGTGCGCATCTAAACAGTTATCTCCCAGACTCCCACTAATCTATTCTCAAGGCGTTTCAAGACTTAAGTCTGGGGAGAGTTCTACCCAAAATCAACTCTATGAAAGAAGTGACCTCGAAAGTTAAAAATGTGTGACAAATAGTTTTGATGTTTTGGGAGAGAAGAGCCTTAATTTTTTGGAATTTTTAAAAACCCAAATGTGACTTTGTTTTTTGGTTTTTAATTTAAAATGTAATTATTAAAAAAAGTTATAACTAAGTCTTTCTAGAAGGATGGAGGCGACAATTTTGTCTCCTTTATGTATTTGCTTGTAAACATTTTCTGTTGGCAAACAATTAAGTCTTCTAATGTCTTAATAATATGTACAGAATTTTAATTATTTATTTTTTGAATATTAACATTTAATATTTATTCTAAAATAACAATTTATCGTAATACAAAATTACAGAATTTCTGTTGTTTGTTGTCAGAACCAAATAAATCCACTTTTTGCCGAAACTGAGATACACTAATTTTAAAATGTTATTTTAATTAATGTTTCACTTAAAAAACATAGTTTTGAATAATAAACTTTTGTTTTACATAAAATGTTAACATCTGTACAACTGGCCTATTTACATAAATATACCTTTATTTATAAAAAATCTAAACAATTATGTATTAATTAAGCTCAAAAGTTAATTCTGACTTGTGTTACTGTAATAAAATATTAACAAACTAGCTAAAAATTAAATCATTTTACTTTAAAAGTTTGAAAAATAAGTATGTAAACTCTTAATTCAATAAAACATAAACATATGGAGTCAATTTTTCCAATCCATATTTTCCAATACTAATTTTCCTATTTGTTGTTACCAAAGGACATTTTTTCCAAAACCTTTTTTTTCCAAGAAATTATTTATAATAAAGTAAGGTTATAAGAATCAAACTCCTTGTCATTTGAAGAATCGTACAGAAAAAATCTTTCGCCTGAAAAAGTTGTTTGAAAATCATCAGGTAAATTTTGTAATTCACCCAATGATGTTGGATTAGAAGGCATATATCTCTGTCTTACGCGTTGCACAGTTTTCGTCAGATTCCTGCGCTCTGGCACCTGCGACAGCATTGATACTTCTAAATCACGTAATTCAGTAGCCAGTATCTGAGGTGGAGGAGTTTCCGGATTTTCAGCAGCTTTACGTTTTATTCGATTTTCAATTTTTTTACTTGTAATTTCTTCAGAATTTGGTGCATGATCGAGTCCACATTCTTAACTTCCACCCCGGATTTACTGTGATAGCTCGCGTATCACATTCAGCGTGTTTTCTACATCTCCAGTACGTACGATCTTTTGGTCACGAATGGTAATAATATAAAAACTCTTCATAAGAAAAAAAAGGGTTTTTATTTTCATCTGCGTGAATTAGTTCAGCCATCATTATTGTGCACTTCACTAATATTGTAGTGAATAAATAAATAAATGAAATAGAGACATTTGTTTGTGAATAAATCATAATTACGACATCTATCATGATTTAAACTAAATTGATTATACATTTATCAGTTAAAAATCGGTCGATAAATTACAAATTGAAATTTGTAACTTAATTCAATTTTTGACTGCAGATGGCACGACTAATTGTATTAATAATTTAAATAATTTTAGTTTAAATTTTTGGATTTATTGGAAAAAATGTCCATTGGAATAAATAATTTCATGGAAAAAACGGCCGTTGAAAAATATGGATTGGAAAATTTGTCGCCAAATCGTGTTGGTGTTCTTTCAACCAATGTTCTTTATGTCGAGACAATTGCAACTTCCTCTGCAATGGAATGACTAACGCCGTAACAGTTACAAATGTAGCGTTATAACACGTATTAAACTGCTTAATCTCATTCTTATCCATTATTATAGATGCAATCCGTTAAAATTGCAATTGAACTTTCTCAAAAAAGCTTTAATTAATTTACTTCAGAAGAGGAACGCTTTAGAAATCAAATTTCATAAAAATTGTAATAAAACTTATTTTTTATACTAAATAATAATATGAAATTTGTATACAAGATTTAAATAAGGTAAACCTAATATTGATAGAGTTTTGTCATGGGTTATAGTGTAACATTTGAAAAGACTTATACATGTATTGATCGGTCTGTTTTGAATAGACTTTGATGATGGTTCGTTGTATTAACTGGATTTTAAGAACATTTCAAAGTGATATTTTTTCTTTGTTAACAATCATTTTTAAAATTTTTTAGTTTTTACTCGAACTATTGACTTTTGATCTACATATATTTTTACAGCAAAAAATTTGTTTAATACAAAATAACTTGACCATGAATTTGAATAAAATGAAAATTTGAATTTTGATACACTATAGTTTTATAAACATTATTTATTACAATAATTTAATTGTAAAAGCTTGCAAAAAATTGAACGATTGCCAATTGAAATATAACTTCAGAGGCGCAGTGTTATACAGCGATTGAATGTCACTTTTCATACATATTGCGTGATTAAACTTCACGACGAGGTCACCGTTTAGGTCACATAATACCAAGTAAAAGTAAAAGTTTTTCGTACAAAAATTATGTTAATTTATTTTAACCCTCTACTTTACACATTTTTGAAAGCTACATTAATTTGAAAACGTCGATATTAGGGTGGGTCTTAGTAGAATCAACATTGCATATGTTTATGAATGTTAAAAAGTGGGTGTTTAGACGTGACTGTCACCACTTCCAAATTAGATTTTTTTTTCTGAAGTACAGAATTTGGAAATTCATTATACGGAAAAATGGTTTTTAATAAAGAATAAAAATGCTTATTTATAAGTTGTTTAAATTAATATACTTAATTTAGTTATATTCATTTTTGTAATCTTGTCATTTTTCACATTTACATAATATCTTGATTACGAAATTTTTAACAAGCATGTGTTTGCAAAAGTGTTCTTCTTGGAAGTAACATCATCATACTTTAGCGGTTGAATGAGTTATACAGAAGAATAGTATGATACGTGTTACTACTTGTACAAAGATATATTCTTAATCCAATAAAAAGTCTTAGAGCTATTTTTATATGACCTACTTTTTTGTCATATAATGAAAATTACCTTTTTATAAATAGTTTTGGACCAAATGAATAAAAAGAATTCATTGTACCTCCAGGTTTTTTCTTCTTTAAATCTTTATCCTCAAAGAATTAATGACGAACTTTACTTCTAATTTCATCATCTATTTATTTATTTTATTTTATTCTTGATGTTACTTTAGATATAGACTTAATTTTATTCATGAATGGTATCCTAAAATATTATCATCTCCTTTAGACACAATGAAATTTTTAACAATGTTGTTTCAAGTTTAGGGTGAAAATGCCCGCGAAAAATATACTGTGTCACTTCTGCGGTAAGCCTTCACCTTAGGTGGTTGCTGTAGTTACTTTCCGCGACTCTTTAATGATGAAAAATGAATTAATACTCTTACTACTGGGCGCCGTTTTTTGTTTATCTATTTTTTTTGTGGTCACAAGTTGTATAAATTTACGGAATTGAGACCACATGTTATGTGAATGTTGCTGATTTATAAATGATATTAGTTTCCTAATTACAACCCCATATGATAATTTGTTTCATATTCAAAAATGAGTGCTCCAATACTAACTTTATTTTATTAAAATCTTTAACTAAAAAAATATATTTATGGCTAAAAATACTGATTTAAATTGTATTTTCAAAAATTGTTTATAATGATATAAAGTAGAACTGCTTGCATGACTTTTCCGCAAAATTGCGAACACTAATTGACACAATTTTTCTGTTAATCGTATACATTTCAGTCATTTAATTAGGCCAAATTCACTTAATTTTTTGTATTTCACCGCAGTCCATTCGTTAACTACTTGATTCCCCAAGCAGCTGAGATCATGTTAAAAAGCAATATTCGAAGTTGTTAAAAATAGAATCATAATGTATAGGTACCACATCATGCTACATGTGACATAATTATAATGAGTGAACATAGAGGGTTTGAAAATTAAACTAAGAGATCCGATTTGAATGCTTCATGAATTTACCATTTTTAGTTTAAGAAATCGGATATATTTTAATCTAATTTGCACATTTAAAACTGTTTCATTGAGATGATGCAAAGTCTGTTTACATTAAATTGAACGATTTCTAACGTGAGAAAAATCAAACTTTTGATTTTTGCACACATTTTTGAAGATTCAAAATTGTTATATAAAATATCTTTGTGGATTCTCTAGAAATTCAACTTACATTCACGTTTTTCTCATTTTTTACTCAGCGTATTTGTTTCTTGAATAAAAATAATATGTAGGTAAACTTTTACAAAAAAAATATTAACAAAAAATTTATCATATTTTATTTTTTTCAATCTTTTTTGAACTTGTTGTTTCTTATTCGCAGTCGAAAAGTTATCTTTAATCCATTTTACCGATGGTGCAATATAATCAATAATTTTAAAACAATTACCATCGTTCAATGTAAAATTAAAAAACAATTAATTAAAACACCAAATTCCTTATTTTCGATTTTCTTGTATCAGATATATAGAATTTTTATTTTTATCCTGAATAGAATTTAAAAAGTTTAATCTCCATATCTGTATTTTATTATACAAATATTTTTTTATCGCCATATATTTTATATTTTTTAGATTTGTATTTTTTCTAAGAATAAACATGATAACAACCTTTAACAAATCACTGTCAGAACGAATTTTGTCCAAAACTGTAAATTCTGTTGCTCCAAGTCTCACTAGTATTACGAGGATAAACACTTTGCTAAATATCGCTTGCAACTGATGACACATCTTGCCAAATTAAATAAAGTTGTTACTCAGACACTCATTCACTCACACATGAATGTTTGCACTAGCTCATGGATCTCAATTATTACGGCATAATATCAAAGGTATACGGCACTGGTGTTGCAAATTTATTAAAAAATATTTTAATGTCAATTACAAAAAATAATGTCACGAATGCTAGCAAATCTGAGACACTGTACAGTCAAATATTTGAAATTAGCGAAGAAAAATCATGATTTATTTACAAACCCATGAGTTAAGTGCCATGCACATAAGCCACGCGCGAACAGTGCATATGACAGCGCGGAACTGCGCCCTCGACTCTCACCATCGCTCGACCCTTCCTTCCCCCTCTTATCAGATAGTTAGTCGCCAGCTCGTGGTTACTCGTTTTCATACCCTACGTTTTATATATTCAATCTTACCATGTATTTGAATTATTTATCATATGCATTATATTTAAAAAAAAATCATTACATTGCGAATTTATTATTTTTATTTTTATCTTTATAAAAATGATAACATATAATTAAAAGAATCATCAAATTTTAATTTACTTTACCAATTTGTTTACTAGTAATCTTAAATGTTTGTTTAATTTATTAGAAAAAATTATATTTGATTAAGTTTAAAAAAGTGGTTCTTTATTGAGATTAGGATCCTTCTTACAAACAGCACAAAGTCAAAGTAGATTTGAAATGTCGGGGTTGAAGAACCCTCAACTTTCGCGTCAATCCACTTGATGAGCCTATTAATCACAAAACGTGAAACTGTAACTTTGAAAATTATGAAGTTAAAAAATAATTTTAATTTCACAAAAAATAAAATATTCAGAAAAGGATTATGAAACTAAAAATAAATGTTTAACTTCATAAAAATTGATTCAATCGTATAAATGCACTTTGATGTTCAGACTTCCATCTTGGCGCCAGTGTATAAAGGGTTCTTCATTCGGGAATTTTATTCTTACATAATTATTGTGATGCAAGTATAATATGATCTACTTTAAATTTTAATAATTTAGCAAGTTTAACCAAATTTAATTTGAAATTTAATATTTCAGTTTTTATTTTAAAAATCAAATATTAACGTGTAAGCAAAATTTTTTTAAATATTTGAATAAGTTTATATAAATTGGTTGAAATGTTTTTAAAAAGGAAAATTTAATGTTAAACTCTGTGATAGCAAAAAGAGGGGTGTTGCAGGGAGAAAAGCTGAGTCTTCAACTATTTGCTCTGTATCTGAATAACAGAAAAAGATTTTTGAGGCAGAATGAATGCAAAAGTATTTCTCTAAACTGTTCTGTTAAAGATATATAACGTAACCAGCTTTTATTGTCATCTTGGCAGAATCTTCGTATGAACATATTACAATTCCTGCTTCAGTAAAATTCAAAAAAATTCACTCTTTGAAGTGAAATCTTTTTTATAAAAAAAGTTGGTGCTACTGTCAAATCAATTCCATTTTTCGTAAACGTAAAAACGGAATTACTGAAATTCTGTCATTTTTCGCGGAAAAATGAGTCTACAGAAAAATGATTTAAATTGGGTAATTAATTATTGAGTTTCAGAAACTCAGTAATTAATTACTGAATATCAATAATTAATTAGTTAATTACTCAATTTTAGTAATTTTTCTGCGGACGCATTTTTCAACGAAAAATGACTGAATTTCAGTAATTTATTATTGAAAATCGGTAATTCCTTATTTACGTGTGTATTATCATTATTCACTGAAATAAAGATACATAATATAAAAAAGTAAAAAAAAGTAACAATTCTAAATCGTTTAATTCATTTCGCTGAAACATCATACATCGCGAAATATCCCGAGCCTTCCCTATAATAAAAATACAGGTATAATATTACCTACAAACAAATGCTTTTAACTTATTTAAGTAAATCTAAAAAGGGATTTCTTCTATTCAAAAGAAGTTCACCTTGTTTATTTGGCAACACAGAGAGAACAGGATTATTAGAATAATAATTTACATAGTTAAACTAGCAATCTTAGATAGTGAATGTCAATAATCCTAGATAGTTAAAAATTTGGCTATCTAGATAGTTAATTTATCCATCCACTACGTGAGTGCCATTTATTGTACTGCTTAACCTATCAAAAAAATGACGAATAGAAAAAAGTAAAAATAAATAACAAAGATTGCAATGTGAATTATTTAAAATATTTAAATTTGTTTAAACAAATGATTTTGGTAAAAAGTTAAAAAACTACAAATTTAAATAAAAAGAATCCCAACAAAGTTTTTTTCACATAAAATAAATTCATTCATAACGTTTATTACCTTTAAAAAGGTCGACTAAAGAAGCACGTTCGAAATAAATAATTTTTTGCTGAAAAAACTTATGCGTTCCTTAAATTATATATGAAAAACGAACGTAAACACAAATTATTAAATCTTAATTTAAAGCGGAATATAAAGATTAGAGTGTCCATTTTAAGATTACCTACCAGAATACTTTTTAGTTTGATGAAAAAAAATGTCTGGAATTTTATTTAGATTGTTTTGTATGAATGAGGGGTCAAAGTTTAAATGAGATTTAACATGGGTTTTGGCCTTCTCATCGTTTAAAAAAACCATAGTTTCGCCATTTTTCAATATGAGTGTCTGAAACTTTGCATACTTATGTTGTTGACATCGCTGAATCCAAATCTGATGTGAAAATTGACATTTCATTACATGACAGCTGTCAATTACGCTGTCAAAAAATCTTTTTTACAAAAAATGTGTATTTTTTAGGTAACTTAACTTTAAAAAATGATCTTTTTTGACAATATTCATTTTTTAAGTGTTTATAGTATTTTTATTACAGATTTATTAAAGATACTATAAACACATAAAAATATTCTTTTTTTGAAAATGTTCATTTCTGAAGTGTTTATAGTACCTATACATAGTGTAATTGACAGCTGTCATGTAGTAGAACGCTGATTTTGACATTAATTTTGATTTTAGCGACTAAAAATAACATAAATATACTCCAAAAAATACACATTTTTTGAAAAAAAGAATTTTTGACAGTGTAATTGACAGCTTTCATGTAATGAAATGTCAATTTTGACATCAGATATGGATTCAGCGATGTCAAAAACATAAGTATGCAAAGGTTCAGACATTCATATTAAAAAATGGCGAAATTAAATGTTTTTAAACATTACGTGTTGAGAAATTACGTGGTGAGAAGGCCAAATCCCATGTTAAATCTCATTTAAACTTTAATTCCTCTGTGGTACGGGTTAATTCAAACAAAAAAAATCTAAAAAAATTCCAGAAATTTTGTTTCAACAATAAACTAAAAAGTATTCTGGTAGGTAATCTTAAAATTTTGAAACTTTTGAAAATAACGGACACTCTAATAAAGATGAATACAAAAAATGTTATACAACAAGCGATTTATTATTCACAGCAATTTTAATTACCTTTAATTTGTTGACAAAAGTTTAATAACTTTTTAAATACTATTCAGTCGACAGTAATCAGAACCAAAGTAAGATTATAAACTCATATTCACGTGGGAGTGTTGCGCGCATCGATTTATTTGACTAACAATCTAGATCTCTATTTTAACTATCCAGATAGTTAAAACAACCATCTGCATTTTAACAATTCAGATGTTATATTTAAATAGTTGTTTAACAATTCAGTTTTCTTAGTGTAGGACTATTGAAAATCAGCCAAGTTTAATAGTGTTGAGAGTTGAAAAAAAATCTAAGAGATGGATAACCCGGTAAACGAGAACACGTTAGGTATGCAAGCAATCTCTTGATTAGCCACAAGATTGATAACAACAGAAGGGAAGTGTCTGCCGAATACTGCAAAATAAGTGCAGATGAAAGCATTGATAAATATATAGGGCATGAACAACTTCTATGCTCTTGGATCAGATGAAATTAACAATTCCCAAGTAACAATTTGATGGAGCAAATATTTCAAATTTATTGGGACCCCATCGGATAATCCTGGATATAAAGCCCCACTAAAACCTTTTTTGGCCCCAATAAGGTATTTAAGAGGCAGCCCAACTGCGAAGATTCGCGTGTAAACTTCGTTAGATTCTATTCAAGATTTCTGACTTTAACCCAATAAAGATTTACCTTCTGAAAACCCTAGCAGGGCCTCGTAAAATTTTAATACTATTGCCAAATTATTTTCTCCATTCGAAAATCTGAGCTATCCCTGATCAGTTTTTTCAGTAAAAACCAGTTTCTAATTGCCTCATGAAAACCACATTAGGTTCCAGTAAGAAATATTATACATCAATCATATGAGTAAGGGGGGAACTACTCTTTCGTGGTGGGAGGTAATGGCTAACGCTACAATTCTCTTTTTGAAGTCAGTTGACATTCAGAATTCGTAACGTGCACATCAACAATTTAGAAGTCAATTTCTCTTCTAACGTTTAATGTAGAACTTAATTATTTATTATTATTATTTTTCTAATTTAGGTAAGTATATTTTTTAACTAAATAAATAAATAATCGTTCATTTGCTAAGTTGAATAAATTTTTATTTTTAAAACTTTTTTTTCCGATTTTTATTTGCAGAGTTCAATCTTTTTTTAGGTTTGAAATTTTAAATAATTTGTATTTTTGGCAAGCAAGACATTCCGGTGAAAAGTCTAAGAAAAACGCTGTCAGGCTCTGGATTAAAAAAACCCGTGGAATTCTAGCAAGGTTGACATGATTTGACAGCGACATTTTAACACTAGAATTACTGGAAAATCTGTTACCTTAGAATTACCAAGGGGACAAAGGACCCCGCACTAATTATATGGAAAAGTGGCCCCGGTCGATTTGGCTAAAATTTTGATATGTTGAAGTTCATTCGATTCTGAACAAATGTCTTTATGGTCCCAACTCGGAATAATGAACAGATTCCG
>JABFPM010003559.1:0-14163 GCA_022817325.1 Idris sp. 1 HC-2018 | reverse complement strand
ATTATATATATAATATATATATATATATATATTTTTCTGTCATTTAATGTGTGTGTGTATGTATATAATTACTTTTGGTAGTGCACACTGTGTTTGTGAATGCGTCTTATAGGTGGCGCCAGTCAGTCGTCCCCGCGAACGGGTTCAAGCAATTTTTCGCGGAGATTCACTCCGACAATCGGGTTCCGCGAAACATATCGACATGTTTTTCTACGAACTCGGTTATTAACCTAGTTAAGCTTCGTACTGCTTGTTTTTTTAGAGTCCCCTTAAGGAGTCAACGTGTAATTCAGAATTTTGCATGTTGGCAAATTGTAATCGTCGAGCTGAAATTCTCGCGTGAACAACCGACAAACGCACAGCAGGAAAAAAGTGCGAAGTGTATATTTTATATATGAAAATCACGTACAGGAAAAAATGTGTGTATGTTATTAAAAGTAAATAAATAAATGAATAAAAAAAGGCCGAGTCATCGTGCGTTAATTTCTTTGATATAATTTTTTAAACTGAAATTTCGACGATAATCATAAGGTCACTTTTATTTGTCTCGTTTTTGGAAAGTGGTCTTGCAAGTAGAATTAGGTATGGCTTTCGCGCCGAACGTCGTTAGGTTCATTAGGTACTACTCAAATAACTTTTTTACGCTTGGCTTCCTCCAGTGCTTACAAGCTGCTCACCTTTTTCCGGGAAAAATTGTAATTAAGTTGTTTTTAATTAGTTATGCTAGATGTATATATATATATATATATGTATCGATTATGTATATATATTGATACATACATATATATATATGAGTGATTAATACGAATAAATAGCTTGACATCACATGAAAAAACAATTTTTTTTAACAATACTTTTTAAAAGAAATTTTTTCGCCAAAAAAGAGCGTGTTGTGTGCTGTCAGGATATGTTGTTCTTGTATATACACGGTTCTTCGGTATACTTTCCTCGGTAAACTGTTTTTTGTTGATTGAAAAAGGGTTGAAACTTGTGGGTACTGGCATGAACAAGCAGCATCACCTTCTTAGCATATGCCGTTAGGTTAATTAGAAAGGGTGAAACTATTATTACTATTATTATATAATTAATATGATTATATTATTGTATTATCACTGTTTGCGGCTCAATAATTGTAACATAAACAAAAAAAGGGAAGATAACCAAATTGAGCGGAAGTGTTATTACACTTAGTAACGCGAACTTTTGAAAAAACCGAATCACACATTGTGTTTCCCATTTCGAGATATATTTCTGAAGTCACAGAATTGTTTCGAAAGGTTTCTTTTCTTAATTGTTACAGGAAAACAAGGTTTAATTATACAAAAAAGTTGTTAATGTAAATTTTGTTTCATTTATTTTTGTGGTGATATTCGTGATTTTCAAAAGCCAGCGTGGCAGCCAAACTGACCCAGTGTTGCAGAATGTATGTTGTGTATTGTGTTACGTTATTATCGTTGTTGCGTGATCAGAGTAAAATTGGTCAGCGCCACCTGTTGTCGCTTTATTTTTTCTAAATTAAGAAAATTTGATGACGACAAGTGGTGGGGATCGAACAATTTTTTTTCTGTTTAAATGTATTTTCATTGGCAGTTGGCGCGATAAAAAATATCTTTCTGTGTAGAATGATATAGTTATGTATAATGCATAAGGACAGCGATTACAGAAAAAAAAAATAATAATACAGAAATGTATGGGAAAATACTGACCCGCGCGGTCGATTAAATTTAAAACGTTTATTTAAACATGTTTTCGACTCTTTATTTTTACCTTTATTGCTGTCCCATTTTCCTATGGAGTTAATATGTAATGGACTGTAAATTTATTATAGATAAATACAAAGCTCTTTTAGCACAAATTATGATTATCTGATCAATTTATAAATTAAAAAAAGATATTAAAGTGAAAAATGTGAAAAAACAAGTTAGGAGTATTTGACAGATTATGTTTGTCCTCAATTTGGATACTAAATCTAAAAAACTTCATAGAAATTAAACAAAATTAAACTTATTTCCTTTTCAATGTTTTTTATCTTTCTAACTATTTTTAATTTATAAATTAATCAGACAAGCATAATCTTTGTTAAAAGAGTTTTTTTAATTCATCTATAATAAACCTATATTTCATTACATTAAACAGTAATTTTTTAATTTGAATTTGACAGCTAATTTTTTTTTTTTTTTTGGTAGTGGCACGTTTGACAAGGACGTACCTTCTATATTATTAATAAATAAATTTATACTTATTATTTTTGTCTTAAAGTATTATCGAAATAAAAACTAATACCATTTTTATAACTTTTTTCGATGGAAAATAAGGACTTCAGAAACTGTTCAATTTCAAACATCACATTTCATTAAAGTTTAATATCTCAGAATTTTTATCTAGAAAAAGCTATATCTTTTTCTTCATTTTAAAATCTTAATTTTTCACAAATAAATTAGCCTTAAAACTTAATTTTTAGTTAGTAAAACAACTTTTTGCATGATTAAAAAATCAGAAAAAACGTTAAATTAGAAATGTTGATAAATTAACAAATTTTAAGTATAAATGAATTTTCAATAGACAACAAATTTTGCCTTAACATTTTTTTGAAAATGAATCAAAATCGAACGAGCCTTAATGTTATTTCAATTTATTTGCAAATGAAGTTAAGACATTTTTTTGAAGATTGCAATTTTAAAATTCACATATCTTCTTTTTTAATGAAATCTTTCAAAAATTATTATTTTTATGAGTAACAAAATTACAATAATATAAGATTTATTGATATGCAACATTTTCATTCTATATTTTTGAGAAATATATGACTCAAATTTGGATTATAAAAGTCCTTTTCTTTCTCCAAAATTTCTTCTTTTTTCTTCTTTTCATTTTTTTCTAATAACCCAAATTCTTCTTCGGTTTTGCAAAATTTATTTAAGATCTCATTAATCTTTTCCAGCTCTTGTAACTCATTTTCAATTATAATCTTATTTTGTTCCAAGTAATTTTTCAATTTTTGAGTTAATTCATCAGTTTCAATTACGTCTGCAGTAGCAGTTAAACTTTTTATTTGATTTTTTAATGCAGTCCGGTACACACGAGTCTGAAAAACATATTTGTTTAATTTATGTATTGATTGCAAAAAAGTATTATGATTAAGAATCAACTTGTAGAGAGTTTTACTTTTAAACAATTTATCTGATAAACTAAAACTTATTTTCTTCAATTTTTGCAAAAATTGGTTCATTTGGACTTCATAAAATGCAATATTTTCTTCAGAATATTGATTAGCTTGTTGTTCATCTTTTTTCAGCAGTATATTTTTTGGTATTTTAAATTCATTATTTATTTTTATCTGTAAAAAATACTTTTGTATTAACAATCGGCAATAACTTTGTAATGAATTATTGAAATTGCTTACTTCATGATTCATGTTAGAACATTTTACCTTAATTTCGGACAAATGTGGCGTGGCTTTGGTCAGGTACAGTTCTGCCAAACGAGCTATTGTATTTTTCGCTTTTTTTTAATTCGTAATTTTGAACATGATTTTCTAAAGCTGTAAACATCTCATTACAACTTTCGTGTATAATACTTTTAATTTCACGAAGTACTGTTAAATTAAAATATTTATTTCAATTTTTATTATATTTAATAATTATTAAGTAATAAAGTTATTGAATATATAGTCATAAATATAAAATTTCATTAATAAAAACAATCATTACTTACAAACGTTATAAACAACACTGGTATGTGTCCCATAATATTCCATCTCGTATTCATCATTAAGTATATTATTTTTACCATAGCTCATAATTATTACTTGAAAAAGAAAAAATTTGAATTGCAATTTAAAGCGTCTGTATATGAAAATACAAAATACGACTGTATTAAACTGTGAGTTTAAATCAGTTATTTTGATTCAGTTCTGAAATCATAAAATTGATGAATTTTGGCAAAAATATCATAAAATACTTCGTACAATTCAAAACTTACTAACTTCCTACAATAATTTCACAAATCAATGAATGAAATATAAAAGTAAATACATTTATAGGTGTAAATTTATAAATCATCACATATATAAAAATTATATTACATAATTCTTTCGTTGTTTTAATCGTTAAAACACTTTTTTTATTTAAACAAAAAAAATTTGTTGTAATGAAATAGAATAAGCTAGACTTCAAAACGTTTATTTGAAAGATTACACTTTTCATAATCATATAAATAGCCTTTACATGAATTTTTTCACTTAAATTTGTTTCGTTTTATACTTTCTACGATTTATAAAAGATGACGTGTAAAAGACACGTTTTCTGAAAATGGTCGCAAAATACTGGCTTTAAAAGTCTCAAAACAATACATTACAGATAAAAAGTTAGATTAGCGCATCGACTTACAAATTTGAATGATGTATACATATATCTTTTTTTCTTAAAATTGATCATTTCAGACGACCGACGCGCCTTCTGCTTATCATTTATACTAGATTAAAAATGTACCCTTTAATTATAAATATCACTATAATGATTGTTGGCATTTTTACTGAATTTGGGGAGACTAAAAAAGATGTTTCTCGTTTTATGATTGTTATTTGTTTAAGAAAAGATTCGGACGGGATTCTAGTGGGCAAACGACTATCTGAAAACGCACCCCTGTGGATCCCCATACAAAATATCACATTTTAAAAACTATCACCGAAAATGATTGATCAATAAAATCCACCTTTTATAAGTTACGTTTTTTTTGTTCTTAAAATTCAATCAAGCAGTGAAAATTGCAAAAAAATGTCTTAAAGTGAAAAAATGCATCAAGTTTAACTTTCAAAACTCAGACTTAAAATTTTTTCTTTATATATTTACATATAAAACTGTGAAAATCAGTAATTTTATTTACAAAGAAAACTTAAAACGAAAAAGAGTTTACATTAAGCGGTTTACAAAATGTATATATATTTAATAAATTATAGTTCTTAACGAGAGATGATTATAAATAATTATCGATTAAACTGTCGACGTTTTCAGACGTTTTTTTTAATAAAGGTTGATTTTATAGGTAATCGTTTTGCGACACATGTGGCACGTTACGAGCGGCGTGGCGCAGTTGTCACAGGCACCGTGACCGCACAGAAAGGCGATGTTGCGTCGTCGCTCCATGCAGATGCCGCACATGTTGGCTTCCTCGACCTCGGCGAGCTTCGACTCGAGGTACTGCAGTCTCTCTAAGTTATTGTCAGAAACTGGTCTCTTGCTCGACTCTTCCTTTTTGTTTTCATTTTTGTCTTCGCAATTTGCGTTTTTACTTTCATTCGTTTGGTCTGAAATTGCAAAGCGTAATCATAAACTTTGTTTTCATTAAATATTTTTTTTTTATATCATGTAAAAGTATCACCTTTATTTCTGCCTGTTTTGCAATTGCAGTTCGATATTGTCACACTGCTACCTGGTGCACCGTTTTCCCTTTTATTTGCGGCCGAACTTGACGCACACTGTCTGCAGTCCGGATATCTTACGTCTTTTTGTCCATTTTTAACAGGACTTTGTGACGAATTGACTTCGGGAGAACTTTGATTGGAGTTTGCATTCGGTTCTGCTCTGGCACTTATCCTAAAAGAATTTATTTAGATTTGAAAATTTGAATCATAAATTTTTATTATTATAGTTTGTATAAGAAATTGAATTTTTTAATATCATTTTAAGTAATAGAACTTACGTTATACGACGCGGATACTTAAAAGAACGTAAGAGTTCAGAAATCTCGGGAAAATCTGGTTCTTCACTAAGAAGATCCAGAGGCGATTTACCCTTTTTGTTTCTTGCGGTTTCCAGTAAATTGTCGCCACTCTTATCAGAATTTACGAGATAACAGACCATCGCCAAATCGGTTTTCGCTCCCATACGTGATAACTCTTGCCATATCTAAAACAAAGTATTAATTAACTACTTATTCGTGTTATTTATTTAAACAAATAAACAAAAACAAAGCTGGACTTGGGACCATTTTAATAAGTTACATCTTTGTTTTAAAAATTAAATCATAAAAAAATTTTGTTTTACCAATGCTCAAAATAATAAATTTGTGAGTTTTCTTTTAGAAGTATCAAAAACGCATTTAATTGACAAATGCAAAATTAGTGACTTAGGCGCCTTTTAACAATATTTTTTATGTATGAAAAAAATGCCAACCACGTGTATTATCGGTGCGTCCCGGCTGCTTTCCGCGATATTCACAGTATTGGTCGCGTGTCGACCCTTAGAAATGGCAATATGCAAAGCCGTATCCCCGTCCTCGTCGACCGCTCCAATCCTGGCATTGGAATTAACTAACAGCTCGACAATCGTCCAGTGCGACTGCGACGCCGCCAGGTAAAGCGGTGTCTGACGTCGCTTATTTTCCACGTCGACCAATGCATTCCCGTGATTCGAAGACAAAAGTGTCGCTGCTACCTCGCGGTGCCCGTTTAGTGCTGCCAGATGGAGGGCCGCGAAACCGTCGTTTTTCTTGCCATTCACCAGGTGTGGAACTCGCTGAACCAACCGTTTGGTGGCGCTGCAATCAAATTTTCAATTAGAACATACTTCAGATTATTTATTTTGGAGAGTTTTGATTTGCAAATCTTACTGGGCATTTCCTTTAAGTGCCGCATGGTGCAATACATTAAAACCCCGCATATTGCTCAGCGACAAATAAATTTTGTCACACTTGCAGAGTGCGTCGACAATGTCCACCTGGTCTTTGCCGATGGCGTCGTGCAACGCCGTGTCACCGTACGAGTCTTGCAAATTTACGTCACAACCGAATCGCAGAAGCACGTCCACGCAGACGGCGTGCTGCTTGTTAACTGCGACGTGCAGGGCACTGCACTTTCCGTTGTTAACCGCGTCAATTGGAGCACCACGGTTTAATAACAGTTCCATTACTTTTGGCTGATTTCTGCAAATTAAAATGCAACCTTAATTTAGTTTCTAAATGTAAGCTGTGCAAAATTACTTCATTATTGATGCAGTTTTATGTTCAGGAAAAATTTTACATTATGTAACACTTCGTTCAATAAGTCTCGGACTGGCCCACAGATGACGTTAGTACAATGAAATTACTTCGTTTTTTGAAAGGCCTTACCTTCAAATTACATTTATCCAATTTTCACGTTAATCGAACCATAAACAAAAAAGTTGCTGTAGTAAAAGTGACTCTATTTTCGCATTTGCGACAAAAATATAAAAAAAACGATTTTCAAGTGTTCATAAAACATTGCTTTTTAATGGGAAAAATACCGTGCAAGCCCAGCAATATCTTGAAAAGTGTTATTCGGACTTTGCTCCGTCGAAAACAACGATTTGCCGGTGGTATGCTGATTTGAAATGCGGTTGCACTGACACGAATGAAGCAGTAACTCCGGAAAATATTAAGCAAGTTCGAAAATTATTATAAATGACTGCAAACTAAAAGTTCGTGAGATTGCTGAGACAGTAAAAATATCAACTGGAAGTGTGTATACTATTTTACATGAAAAATTGGGCATGAAAATGGATGCCGCGTTTTCTCAAACAATGAAACAAAAGCAACAACGAATCGACGATTCAAGGAGCTGTCTGCCACTGTTTACTTGCGATAAAAAAGATTTTTTACGTGACTGTGGACCAAACATAGATTCACTATTTCACACCAGAGTCGAAACGGCAGTCAGCTGAGTGACGTGCAACCGGTGAAAGCCGTCCAAAGCGTCGAAAAATCAGCTGGCAAATTCATAGCGTCGATTTTTTGGGATGCGCACGGTATAATTTACATCGAATACCTTGAAAAAAGAAAATCATCAAAAATGATTATTGCATTGACTTACTGGTACGTTTGAAGGACGAAATCGCAAAAAAACGACCGCACATGAAGAAGAAAAAAATCATCTTTCACCAAAACAGTGCACCGTGCCACAAAACAATGGACAAATTGTACGAATTAGGCTTTCAATTTGCTTCCCAGATCTATCCCCTAGCGACTACTGGCTCTTTGCTGATCTTAAAAAAATGTTCCAGGTACAACGATTTGGCTCGAATGAGGAAGTCATCAATGCAACTGAAGCTTATCAAAGACAAATCATTTTATAAAAATGGTATAGAAAAGCGTTGGAATGATTATATCGCACTTGAAGGAGATTATTTCGATGAAGAACAATGATTTTTGAGATAATAATGTGATTGTCTTAGTTAGTCCCGGGACTTATTAAACGATGTGTTATAGTATATTTTAGAATTTTATGTATAGTAATACTAAAAAAAACTGTGTTTGATATTTTGAATTAAACATTTGACTTCACCTATACTTTCAGTTCTGTAAAATCTAGTTTCTGAGAAATGTCTTTGTTAATAAATTTTACTGTAATCGTTTGGGTTAATTCAAGTCAACTGACCCAAAGGCAGCATAGTGCAAAGGCGTATCGCCGTCCTCGTCCATCGTGTTAACTTTGGCACCCATGTCGAGTAAAAGCTGACACAGTTCAAATTGACCTTGGTGAGCCGCTATTTGCAGGCAAGTTTTAGTGCCGCCGTAAGAACCACTCGCTCTTGCATCCACCTTGTGCGGGTTCTTTCGCAGAAACTCGCGAACCGCAGCAACACCGGCTTCCCCTCTAGCAGCTTCACGTAAAAGTTTTTCTACTTCCGCGTCAATTACTCCATTGTCTACAAAATGGATCCAAAATTAGAGTAAAATAACACATTTCATACTCAAGTCAGTTAAAAATTGTACCTGTGGGTAGTTCGGCTTTGGCTTTTGTTCGGGAATTGACATGCACCACACTCAATGAGCTGAAAGTCCAGGTGTGACCGATCCCATGGGTGGAAGAAAAATCCACTCGGACGTCACCGTCTGGGTAAACCTTGATTACCTTGCCATTTTTACCCAAAACCTAAAATATTAATTGATTTAATATTTCCCTAAATCAGACTTTACAAAAGTTTTTTTTTACTTCTTTCATAGTGTCGATCCACTCTCCATGTCCTCGTTGGTAATGTTTAACTGCATTTAAGTCTGGTTTTACTTTCACAATGTCGCCAACAGAAAAACTGTCCTTATTGACTATTTTGGTCAGTGCTTCCGGATTAAATGTCCACCGGTTGTCACAACTGTTGTACTGCACCCGAATGTCACCTTTGTCTGTGACTCTATGTACTGTACCCACCTAAAAAGTTTTAACAATTAAAATCAATTAAATGTATGTCTTTTTTTTCAAAAGTTCTATACCATTTCTATGTAGTCGACCATACGAGGATTCCATCCTCCATGTCCAGTCTGCAATTTCTGCAGGGTCTCCACGTCTATCCGCACTTTGACTTTGTCCCCCACACTGAAAGTCGGTTTCGAAGCGGCGACATTGGAGGCAACGCCATTTGCAGTTGTCTCATTTGTTTGGGCTACCTGACCCAACAGTGGCAAGTGTTCCTTGTAATAAGTTCCCGCGGATGATTCTTCGGTGAAGCACAGGTCCACGCAACCCTTGTAGCCCAGTCGGTACACATTCGTGACACCTGAGGACCAGGTCACCGTCGCGACCGAGCGACTGCTTTCGTTGTCCCAACCACGGATGTCCATTACTCGACCAGTTTTACCTTAAACAAACATTTGTTTATGCAAAATAAATTCAAAAATACTTGTCATATACAATTCTCATATTCATGTTGTTGTTATTAAAATCAATAATGACAATCTAAATGAATGAAACAAAATTTATTCAGAACAAATTGTATTGTCAAAATTTACCACGTCCTCCATCTTGGTTTCCCCATTCCCAGTCCGGACCCCGCACTACTTTGGCACCTATAAAAATCCCTTTCAGGGCTATTTTCGTGCATCCCTCTCTCGGACTCATCAGCGTTCTATAAATATTTTTTAAATAGTATTATTTATGTTTTTTTAATTATAACAGTATGATTAATTCGATTTTGAACTTTTTTACCCAACAGTAGATGGCGTTAAGAATCTTTGAAAAGGGTGACTGAGGTCGTGTGTGTCGGCCATATAGCACTGGGTGCAGAGGTCGTAGTCCTCGCAGACGGTGCACTTCCAGGACATGCCACTGATGCCGCTCTTCCTGCAACCATCGCAAACGATGTCAGGGTGCTTAACCCCGGTGGGCGCGTTGTCGAAGACCAGCAGGTCGTACGAGTCCAAGTAACCGATGCGGTAGTTGCTCCGGGTGCCGTGGTCCCACTGCACAATTACCGTTTTGTCCGGGGTCTTGTCCGCGGAGTTCGGCGGACCACCGTTTACCGGGGCCGGCGGCTTGCCGATTTCCACGACGGTACCGGCGAAACCCTCGCCACCGTCCTGGTCGCCCCACTTCCAGTCGGGACCGCGCACCACACGCAAACCCACTTCCAACATGGTCTTTTCAGCTGGGCACAGCTATGTTTACTGTTAAGAAAAATTGTTATGAGGAATATATTTTCAAATTGAGTATTAATTAATTTATTTTTAACTATTCTTACGTAAATTTTTATAAATTGTCAAAATATCATATTTTTAATAATTAAAACAGTTGAGGGATAATTAAAAAAGTTGGTTTTCAGATAAGAGTCATAATATTTTAGTTTTTTCTGCACAATCAAAGTTTGTTTTTATGTACAGATTTTTTTGATTTGAGATTATACAATTTGTAAAAATTTCAATTTTTGGTTTATTGTTAGAAAGAAAGGTTAAAAATTCACTTGTGTAGGGTTACCAGACATCTTAATAAAAAAGTGGGATTTTGAATAAAAAGACTTTTGAATAAAAAGATGTTTTATAAATATTTAACTTCTACAAAAAAAAGGATAAAAATAAAAAATCGAGACATGTCCTGCTAAATCGGGATGTCTAGTATCCCTACACTTGTGACACTTTCATCAGTTAATTTATACAAACAAAATCAATTCTCACTTTCTAAGCGAGATAAAAATATTGCAATTGAACCTGTCAAAGGAAAAAGAAACACATAAAAAAAACTTGTAAAATAGAACAATTGCAAGTCAAAAACAAATTTTTTAAAATACTTTCACTCACTCAACAAGAAGACAAATAAATACAAATAAAACCAGAACACTATTGCGGGGATTCCTAAAAATTGTTTTTAGCTGAGGTGAAAAGGGTGGGGTGTTTTTTGTCGTAAGTGACAATAGGTGACGGGATTCTGGGAATTGGCGACCAATAAGCAAATGAGGTGATGTTTAGTCTCGGATAAGTTGCCTATTCCGGGGCTGCGATTGATTAAGAAAAACTAACCTGCAATGGTCGCGGTTGGTTGGCCAACGCGAAACATAGGCTTGTGCATCGGTTGACGTGAGTGCACACAAAACTTACATCCGCGACCTGATAAAATAAATCTGCGAGTCTCAGAGTTGGGTGTTTCTGATACAACTGAAATTGGCCGCGGAAACAACTGTGCATGGTTGCTTTGATAGTTGGTAATAATAACGTAGATGTTAAGAAATTGGCGGAAAATTCAAAATTCATAATCAAAAGTTGTTGCAGGTTTTGTTGACATTTTTATTGCAGAATTGTTATTTTTAAGGTAGAAAACTTGCGACATTCCTAATCAAGAGAGTTTTCATTTTTGAATTCTAGTAGAAAATGACAATAAAAAGATGAAATGCATTATAACATATGTCAAAATTATTTTAATAATTGATTTAGAGTTATTTTTGATACATTTTAAATTATAAAAATGTTTATTATTAATTACATCTATGTTTTTGGTGGTATGATTAATCAATTTGATAGATTCGATGATGTAGCAACGTTGTTTTTGTAGAAGCGCCGAAAATATGGAGGAAATGTTAATGTTAGACAGAAACTTGATTTTTATTTTCAATTAACAAAAGCAACGTTGCCACATCGTCGAATTTGCAAAATGGGTATCCGGCCTTTTCGCCCAAAAAGTATTTTTTTGTTTTTTTACATATTTTATCGATTTATATATACATATATATAAAAATAATTTATTAATGAAATAAATTATTTGCAATTATTAAATAATTTCGAAATGTTAATTATTTATACAACAATAATATCGAATTATTTAATTTCTATGATGAATATTTATAAGAAAAAAGGCATTCATAATTTATTCTAATATAAATGAGAGAAAAGCGTCGTGTTTACACATTATTTTCTGTTATCGTTTCATATCATTTTAGTAAATCCATTGTTTCTTCATATAATGATGATTTATATACTGATAAAGTTGATTATGTTAAAGGAATTGCTAATTGTTTTTCTCTATGATTTTAGTTATTATTTATGATATATTTATTAGTTAAATTATTGTTTGTTACACATTTCAGATGTATTTATAATGTTCGAATTATAAAAAAAGTTAATGTTATTCGTATTTCAGTTATACTCAACAATGATTAATATTGTTTATATTTTTTACTAATTATAAATATGTTTTGTACATTTTTTATTTGATTAGTCATATTTCTTGAAACAAAACTAATTTGTTGGATGAAAAACACAGTTCTATTACATTTCACAATAATAATAATAATCAAAATATATATTTTTATTGATTTAATTAATAAATGGAAAAAACTTAAATTTTTGAGCCAAATGTGCTTTGGGCCAAAAGTCCTCTGGGCTAAATGTGTTTGGGACAGCCAAATGTGCCTCGACCAAAAGCCCCAGATTCATTTTTATAAATCAAAAAAAGAAATTTTGTATCTGTATTAGCACGACCTGATGTACAGAATATTACACAATTGAACTTTGTACATCATTCAGTTCTTAAGGTGATATATCAGTCGATTTGAATCCAATGAGTGCGAGAGAGACAGAGCTATTGGAGCTTTCATAAGCGTGAGAAAGATAGCATGAAACGATTGGCATATCACCTTAAAAGAATTGATTTGTATATAATACAGACATTTTTATGCAGATAAAAATAACTTATAATAGTTCTTAACGAGTGATGATGATAAATAATTATCGATTAAACTGTCGACGTTTTCAGACGTTTTTTTAATAAAGGTTGATTTTATTGGTAATCGTTTTGCAACACCTGTGGCACGTTACGAGCGGCGTGGCGCAGTTGTCGCTGTTGTCGCAGGCACCGTGGCCGCACAGAAAGGCGATGATGCGTCGTCGCTCCATGCAGGTGCCAGACAGTTGGATATTGTCATACTAGTCTAGTTAAAAATGGACGAAAAGACGTAAGATATCTGAACTGCAGGCAGTATGCGTTAAGTTCTGCCGCAATATGAGGAAAAATGGTGCCCCATGTAGCAGTGTGACAATACAGTCCAACTGCAAATGCAAAACAGACAGAAATAAAGGTAATACTTTTACATAATATACAAAAAACATATTTAATGAAAACAAATTTTATTACTATGTTTTGCAATTTCAGACCAAACAAATCAAAGTAAAAGCGCAAAGTTAGCATGGAGCGACGACGCAACATCGCCTTTCTGTGCGGTCACGGTGCTTGCGACAACTGCGCTATGCCACTCGTAACGTGCCACGAATGTCGCAAAAAGGTTACCAATAAAATCAATCTTTATTAAATGAAAGGTCTGAAAACGTCGACAGTTATATATATATATATGATTATATATAATTGATAATTATATATAATCGTTAAGAGTTATTATTATATTTATTACATTTATATATATATATTTTGTAAACCGCTTAATGTAAACTTTCTCTTTTGTTTTAAGTTTTTTTTGTTTGCATTTAAATGTCTGTATTTAATACAAATCAGTTCTTTTAAGAATTGAATGATGTACAAAGTTCAATCATGCAACCTCCTGTACATCAGGTCGTGCTAATACCAATACACAAAATATTTTGTTGATATGTAATAATGAATCTCTTTCTCATTTTTATTTTCCTTACACATGGTATCTTGTGTAAAAAGTGGCAGTAAATATAAAAATATGTGCAAATTGTATCCAAGAAAAAAATAAGATGAACAAAAGGTGTAAAAAGATGCGTTGTAAACAAGGCAATAGCATTCAATGACTATAAAACTTGTTTAGACAAATTCAGCAAAGTTTTTTGATTAGTAAAATTGTTTCATTTTAAACGCTTCTGATCTTGCTCTTCGTCTCTTCCATAAATGGCAAAGCTAAACAAATCTCTTCGAGGTTTAATCAATAGTAAATTAATTGTTTTCTGGTTAATTTCGTTTTGAACAGAATA
>JABFPM010003558.1:0-14163 GCA_022817325.1 Idris sp. 1 HC-2018 | reverse complement strand
ACGATGCAAAAGTGATGAAAAAAATGATGGATTCAATCTTCTTCATCTTAATACTGAATTCATAGGCTAAGATTTTATGATCAGTCTGAAAAGTGAAGAATAAAGTGTTGATAAAATTTATAAACTAGTAACATAAAAAAGTAAATTTGAATTTTTCGTTTTACCTTCTGGAAATTTTACTTTATTTTCACTGGATGATCTTTTTAGAATATCTTTTTGTCGATTTGCAGTTGGAAACACGAAGGATTCAAAAGTTTGTTCTTCGTTGATTTTTTTCGGGAAAAAAGAAAATTTGTTTGACCTGACGTGAATTTTGTTTGGCTGATCGTAAAACATAACTTTCTTTGCATTGTTTATATTTTGTGGAAACGAATCATATTGTTCATTTAAATTTACTGTACTTTTACCTGCAATAAAAAATAACTGTAATACACATTTTTTCAAAAATAAAGTTCAAGCAATTTATATTTGTTTCAATTATTTAAAATTAGAAATAGAAATTATTTTGTTAAATATACAAATGCAAAACGAAAATTTTACGTACTTTTCTCCTCATAAGATAGAGGTTCGATGAAATTTTTGTAAATTCCTCTTACACCGTTAAAGAGTCGGAAAAATCCACCGTTATGGTTATTCAGATAGTCGACAAGATCACTGGGATTTCGTGGGCACTTTGAATATGCGCGGTAACAGGTGTTTGAATTTCCCCTATTACTATATCCCAATATTGCTGCCTTAGCAAAATTCAGTAATGGAAACGTACCAGTGGTATCGAATGAGTTTAACAGACTGAAATGTCGATAAACATTGTACGATGAAAAATTAATCAACATGTTTCAACCTTTTATCCAAATTAAACAAGTCTGAATATTCAATGTAAACCGTCATTATATACTACATTTAGTTTTAAAAAAAATTATCCAAAAAATACATACAATTTATATATTGAAAACAGTTCTGTAACTATAATGGTAAAAGTAACAACAAAATTAAGTATAAGTATAATATTATAAAATAAAGTCGAAAAATCGTTTTGTGTTATTTTTGAATTTCTCATAGACGGACAAAAATCCAACAATTTCTCTGGTTTTAAACGGAAATAGTTCTTGCTTTGAAGTTTCGAAAAACAATTGAAATCTGCGAGATTGATTTTCGTTTTTACAAGAATGTTTACTGTTTGTACGGAAAACAGGACTTAATACCGCTTATACAGGAATCAATTCTGCAAATTTTAATTGTTGTTTTGTATCTGTCAAAACAAGAACTATTCCCGTGACAAACCGGAGAAATTGTTGGATTATTTTTTCCGTATATAAAACAATTTTACTGACAAAAGTTATTTTTTGGTTCTAGATAAATAAATATAATAAAATAATAATATAAATAATAATATAATATTAATAATATAAATTAATGTTTGCGACAAATGATTGTAATTATTACTTTTTAATTGATAATTAAATGGAAATAAAGTTGTACTTAATAATTGTATTTTTTCCAAATGTTATCAAAGATGACGTTGTAGATCGTGTGTAACTATCGCTACTTGGAATAACTCCTGCTGCCACTTCGCAGAGTATACGGGGAATACACCTATAGTCATCGTAGCGAGAAATCGAGGTCAGCGCATTGAACAGATTTAAACTGGATCCTACAGGCAAAACTTGCTGGGGAGTCAAATATCCTGCTTCTGTGGTCGGATAATGCGCGGGTGGTCTGCTAAATGACGGAAGTTGGGGATCGTATAGCTAAGGGATCAAAATTTTTCATGAAGATTAAAAACATTATTTAAGTCTGCGCACATCTTTCTCACTCAACTAACCAAACTAATTCACTCATGAAGAAGGGTTGAAATTGAAAGACACCAAAAAAGCATCCACTCAATTTTCCCCTTCTTCTTCCAACTTAATCCAATTTACAGTTTATGCTTCTTAAATCTACCTGATATCCGTAAGATTGAGTTAGCTCCTTATCATTCTTAATAGGATAGTTCTCAAAATCAGAAGAATATATCGACATTTTTTCCGAGATTGATCGAGAGCTAGCTTGCAAATTTATGATCTTGGTTGTGAGCTCATCCAAACATCTGTGAATAATAAAATTAGGTCTTATATATCTTCATGCATAAAATATCATATTATAAAAAATCTTGTTTTATATTTTACGTACAATTTTTTGGGGTTAAGTTGAGAAAATTTTAATTGGAACTAATTTTTATAAAAACATATTAAATTGTAAGATTAATTGAATTTACAATAATAAAAATGTATGAGAAATGATTATTTATTCTGAACATTTAATTAATACAATGCAATAGCTTTTTCTCATTAAATAATATAATTAAGCCAAAGTTAGACCACAATTATCAAAGGTATTCTTACCGTAAGGCATCAGTTTGATTGTAAATTTTGTTGTCTGCGTCAAACTGGCAGAAGTGTAATTTGAGAAAATTCCCCTGATCTCCATTAAGCGATGAAGCCGGGCACACTGTGAGTGCCCCCGCCAACAAGGCGGCGAATAATAATTTCGCAAATATCCTGGCAATCGACATTTTCGTAGCACGTTTAAACATCACTTGGCGCATTGTGTCCTGGCTGGCGCCGTTTTTACATAATTCGCGTCCGTCTAATCGTTGCCGTCGTCTAATAATTTTTCGTGAACTTGTGGTTATCTTCAGTCGTAAAATTCAATAATCTCTCCCGGACCTAATTACCTGATTACCATCTCTCTGTGTTTTGCAATTTCGGTCACGCGCTGAATTCACGTTTGCCATTAATCGACATCCCCAATCCGCGACTCTTGCCAAATGCCCGACAATAAAGTTCTGAATTTTGTCGTATTAGTTAATTGAACGCATTTTAATTCACGTCGCGTATCAAGTTGCCGCAGCTCGAAAGGATTCCTCAAAACTAATCTACCAAGTTAGGTGTGCCGAAATCCGGTACGAAAAGTGTGGGATGACGTCGTCACTCTCTCTTTCCTTCCTCGTGTCACGAACGCAGCCGAAGAAATGGTCTGACGTGTACACGATATCGTTAAGTGTCACACTATTCGCACTTTCGAAATCGGTTCTGGATCACACTAAAGATTGGCTTACAATCGTCAGGAATACTGAAAAGGAACTGGACGGCTCTATAAAATTATGGGTTTTCCATTTTTTGTTGCTTCCTTTCTTGGGCAATTGAAAAGTTTTTATTGCTGTAATTTCTTTTTAAACTGCTCAGATGTTAAAAGATCATCTTGATTATTATTGATCTTAAAAAAAAATATTTTCTCCATCAAGTACTCGACGTTTTATGTAAGAGCAGATTCAACAATTTTATTTGTTTAGGTTTTTTAATGAATTTCGATTTATTTTGAAAAAATGATTGATTAGTGAAGTTGATAGAAAAGATTAGATAGAAAGTTGGTTTATTAATAATTATTAACTTTTTTTAGTTTCAATTCTTTTTTCAAATCAAAGATTTTTTTCGTGCTGAAATGTAAAAACATTAATATGTGCAATTTATGCAAGAGTTTGTACTAAATTTATAAAAACTTTATTCACAAACTGCTAGAACTCAGTCCATTGTAGAAGGTCAGTTATTGGATTAAGATTAACAAAAATTCAACCTTCCTTCAACTAATAATTATTCTTTACGATAAATATTGATCAAATTACAACAGTTAGAAAATGTTCAAATACAAATTTTATTATTAAAAAGAATTAAATCTCGTCTGCTAATAACTTTTTAAAAAATCAATTTTTGCAAAACCGTATATTATGTTTAAAAAATAAATATCTTTTTGCTGAAATTTGCAAAAACATTTCCAAAAAGTTTGACATAAACATAATGGAAGGATATTAAAAAAAATGCCAGTTTTATTTTCTTTTAAGAGATATATTTTTATAAAAGAAACTTGTTAAACAACATTTTTAAATATTTTTCAAATTCTAGAAAATCCAAAGCAAAAAAAATGTTTGCAAAAAAATGTTACAGCAAATAATGAAATATAAGAATAGCAGGCATGACCATTTAACCAGTTGTAAACGTAAAATTTAGTATCTTCATTGCTATTGACGTATCAGTCATGATTACTATTTTTACAATTTATTATTTTCCGTGTGTAAATTGAAAATTACAGTTTTTTTATTTAAAACGCCTAATACAAAGCGTATAATTTAAATAAAAATGAAACATATTGAGTCAATAAAAATGACTCAGTTTTATATAAATTGCTAAAGTTAATATACACAATTAAATAACAGAAACTTTATTGGTATAACAAATGATAAAAGATAAATTACACGAAGATTAAACTACTAAGATGAGATCTTTAAACATTACAATACAATAAACATTGTATAATTCGATTAATATCATTATCAAAACAAATAAAAACATTTACTGAACAGTTACAAAATTAATTTTAATGTCTATCATTTGGACTTACATTTGCATAGTTAAAAGCGGTTATAATCTTATATCATATACGAACATGACATATTTTATACTAATTTTTTTTTTATTTTGTACAAAGAGAATAAAAAGTGCAAAAGTATAATTTTTATATTAAATATTAATTCGTTTAATATTTTAACAAAATAGAATTGCAACTATTCATTTTAACATGTCAATTGTTTTTTTCTATTACATATTTCATTTTCAAGAGTACTAAGTCTATATATAATGCAAGTTCAAGTTTTCTTGTATTTACAATTGTTCTGTCATATACTATTACGCTTGTCTGCACTTTCATTCTTGTTTTATTCTTTTACTAATCTACCGCTACGTTGTCTTCGCATGCTCTTCCTCTCTTCGCCAACTGTCGACACAGCTGAGGACTGCCGACAATATCTCCTAAGAATACGCTCAATAAGTAGTTTTCCTTCATCGGATCCGGTGATGATTTATATCCACTAAAATAAGAAATGAAAATTTTATGTAACTCACAATATTACAAAAATCACGACAATATAAAACATTAGAAGTTTATAAGACACAATTTATTAGCATTTTTATTTGATTTTCAGAAAATATACAACAAGCTTGAATGAATTCGAATAATAATTTTAATATAAACTGCAAAAACTAATAATTTATTAACCCTTTGCTCACTGAATTTTTTTCCTAGATCAGAAAATTGTCTTTTTAAGTAGATTTGGAAATTGCTTAGAATTAGAAACTCAAAAATGGTACAAAGCGATTGTTCGTTATTTTGACTTTATTTGATTATGTTTTATATGTAGAGAGATACAAATATTTACAGATGTAATTTAAAGTAAATTTTTATCTAAATATGTTGGAAAAATTAAAAACACTATTACTGCTTTATTTTAATTACAAAAAGTTAATATGTTGCTTAAAAGAGAAAAGTTTAATTTAAAATAATTAAATTTTCTTAAAAATTCTTTGCCAAGCGGGATATTTATTTACTTCATGATGTTTGAATGGAAAATTAACAAAAAAAATGTATCAGGTGAACTCAATTTAACTTATTATTAATATCATTTTATTTATAATATTTAAACTCATATAAATAGTTTCATGTTTATCTTATTTTTGTCATATTATATTCATTAAGCATAAAAGCAGCTTAAAAATAAAAATATTTATTTTAAATCAAAATAGCTTATGCTTTAACCATAAAATAAGACAAAAAAGTTTCACTTTTGGTGTATTCGTCCAAAAAAGTATCATATGGTGCGCGGATGGAATTCAGGCGATTCACTAAATTGGACATCATTCGACAAAGCACAGGCTTCGTTCTCGACGTTATTTCATGTTGCCAAATCCAGCCTTTAAAAAAATAGCTGGATTTCCGTCCTTGCATTACAATGTACTATTCCAGATATTTAAACTTTTTTTTCAAAAAATATATTTATTGTATTAATAACAAAATAAAATACAAAAATTCTACTATGATATTTTTGTATAAGCTCTTTTTTTTGGATAAAACTATGATGATAATAATGCTTAAAAATATCTCGTATCTTCAAATAATATTAAATCGAATTGGAACATTCCACATTAAAAAATGGATTTACTTGAAATAATTTTTTTCTGATTTTGAATTGAAAATAAGAAAACACGTTATTTTATTTTCCATGTAAAATTATCGAGTTATGATTATTTGAAGTATAAGCGCGTTTATACATTTTCAAATGCTAATAGCTATAAGGCGTATACAAATTTTGATGGATGTAGACGGTTGCGAGTTTGATTCTAAAAATTTGACCACTTATTCTTTGCTTGTTAACGAACTTTTTGAATTAAAAAAAATTGTGCCCAACTTTTTGAAAAACTACTTTTTATTTTTAAACACATTTTTTGCCTATTTCTAATTATCCAATCAAATTTTTAATTACATACTTCGAAAATACATGAAAAAATCTTTCAAAACCATATCCATTAAAATTTCCATTTGTTGAATAAAAAATTCTCGTGAAATGCTTCAATTACAATTTTTATCTTGGAATTTTAGAAATTTTTATTAATATTAAATTGTTCATATTAAAATGCCATTTAATATTTAAACAAATTGGAGTTTTATAAAAATTATTCGCATTATAAGTGCATTTGTTAGAGTATATAATTTGAAAGTTTCTATATTATTTGTAAGAACACTACTCAAAATAATTACACTTGATTAGAAATGTATAAATTCGATGTATTTTTGAAACTAAAGGTATTGGGTTTAAATGGTTCACTGATTGAGGTTTCAAGAAGATGCAAGTCAATCAAGGTTCGTAAGGTCAGTTACTAGGAAGTAACAAGAAAATGAATTTGAAATTTAATCATTACACTGAAATGATTTTCTCTCATTAAGAGGATATGCTCCCACAAAGTACTTCGGTAAAAGCGAACAGTTACTGTCTAATTATTCATAATGTGAGTTATCTAAACTAACTATTCAGATGTAATTGAGTCTTTGAGAATTTAAAGAAAAGTAAAATTCGAGTAGATTTAAAGCTTCATTTCTGTTATTATGAGTAATAGACTCTGTGTTTTATTCACTTGAGTTAGATTAATTTTCACGAAAACTCAGTCACGTAAATCAATGATGAAGTGCAACTATCAAAGTTGCAATGTCTAAATTCTTTAAAAGTAATAGTGAAAAAAAATTTTTTATTGTACCACAAGAATTATAATTAATGTAATTTAATAACTTTTCAAAAATTAATAATATTTATTTGAATAAAAATTTACCTCAACAAATTTGTCCAGTCTAATTCAATTGTTCTATTTCTTCTTTGCTTTGACTTCTGCGCGTAACTAGAACAAACCCTTTCTAAGATGCAAACATTATTGCCCATTTCCTGCACGAGTTTTTTCTCAACCTCGCTGGCGTTCAAAATTTCTTCATCAGGCATGAGCTCGTGTGATCTTTTAGTACGGCTCATATATGTTTCTGTAAACACAAAAAGCACGATTAGTCGAGGTAAAGAAAAAAAGTCAAGATGAAGTAATAATTATTTCCGCCGTGTTTAGCAATTAAAGACGACCGAACTCATTTTTTAAAAAGACTCGAAAGTGTCAATTAAGAGAATATTTGCGGAACATTTTCTATTCTTAAAAAAAAAAAAAATGAAAATGTAAAGTATAACAAGGTCATAATAGTTTATAAAATAATTATGTCATTAGTTACACCATATCATCGTGTATTTAATGTCTTGTGAAAAGTGGAACACTTTCGCTTTCGGTTCACCGTTTCCTACATCTAAGAGGTGAAGAAAAGACGTTCCGTAAAATGAGCACGTGGTTGTGCATGCATTCATGTACCTCACAGTATTTTTAAGCATCATTGTTCAGAGTCATAAGACGTAAACTTTTGTCAACTCAATGGCATCAAAATAATTAAAGATGCAAACTACAATAACTTGTATTTTTTTCTTCAAATTCTAATTAATGACTACATTTTACAATTCTCCATTAATTACTATTTTAATAGCAACAATTCATTAATTATAAAAACAAAAATAAATATATAAATATATATAGTATGAATTTTATATACCATATTGTATCATTAGGTTAAAAAAATTAATAAAAATTGTCAATTTCATTTCAGTTTCGAGAAGGAAATAAATCATTTCAAAACATAAAATTATAAATCTTTGTTCTTTATTGGTTCAAAAAATTAAAAATAATCAAATTCATGTATTTTTTAATTTATATGAATATTTTAATTATTTTAATCCAATCAAAAAATTCATCATAAATCGTTTTATCGTGTAATAAAATAATGTATTCAAATCTAAGATTCCCAAGGTTGACTGATTATATAACTGGCAAAATAATTTTGTGTTAGTTTTTGACAAGTATTTCTAACTTTAGAAGTATACAAAGTAAACAAAAATTTTACTCAGTTCAAAAAATTAAGTTTGAATAGCTGAAGCGGGTCAATTAAGTTAATTGAAATTACTTACGGGGATTTAAGGAATAAGCAAGTTTCTTGACAAAGTTCGTAATCCGAACGGCAGCTATGATAACAGGAAAACCTACGAGCTGTACTGGTAACTCAAAAGCAGGTTCTTGAGCTCTAGGTGCCGCTATTACTTGCGTCAATGTCACGGCAAAGCTTAAAAGCACGATGATGATGCCAGGCCGCATTTTTGCAACTGTAAATATATTCATAGAATGAAATTATTTTACTTTGAAAGAATAAACAACAGTGGAAAAAAACAATTGTACACTATAAATTTTATGTTGAAACACATCAAACAAATTTAAAAAAAATAATAGTAGAATAAAAGAATCGATATTTATTACAAACTATAAAATTTGCAACTCATTATCTGATACTTTTCAACTTACAATAAAAAGATTTGTTGAAAAAAATATCAGAGTTGGAATGTAAAATTTCTACATAATACCTCGTGTATGTTACGTAAACGTGTCTATATTACAATTATAAAATAAAGAAAACTCATTGAAGGTGCAAGTGTAATGACGCGAAATCACGTACTATTTCACTTTCATTTAATTTCTGCCACCTAATATGAGCGCAACAAAAAATAGCAGTGTTAGAAAACTACTTACCAAATGTCACATTCGCTTCTCGGCACAGAAAGCGGTTGTTTCTTAGGTAAAAACTCGGCACTGAATGTTCTCGAGCACGACGGAACTCGTACCTGCACCAGTGTGCGATAGAGAGAAAGTAGTCGCGATTCTCGCCGACGTCCAAGTCCATTCGCCCCTCCTGAACATTTGCCGGCCAGACATTGCAACATTATATACGATACGATTTGTAATTCGTGTGTATTAGGTGTCTTTCCTAAAGCCATGACACAAGGCCGTGACTTTCCCCCAGGCAAACCATCGCAACAAACATCATAATCATCGATGCGAATTTTGTATGCGAACAAAAAATTGAAGTCATTGCTGATATTTCGTCAACAAGGATAATAATAATTGATTCATAACTGTCAGTCTGATCCTTGGCATCAAATCATTCATGTTAAATTAATTTAATGAACCGATGAATTTCCAAATTTATATTACCACGAATTTGTGAAGATGGGTACATTTCACAATTATGACAATTATCAAATGTTGACATTATTGCGAATGTCGAATTTTGAATCTTATATACATTCGATGCATTAATTTTATAATTATCTTTTAGGTAATATGCATTTCAATTATAATTTTGTGAATTTGAAATAAAATACTTTTCATGTACTTTGGGCTGAATGATAATTGACATTGCAAATCATAATTTAAAATTTTATTGAAAAGAAATCACTCATTAGGTGAAGATATATAAGATACGTGCAATTGATGGTATAAAAATAATTGATTTATGCCGGAGCTTTTACCGCGAAATGCAGTTAACACATTTTATATGAATTTGCATAATGTTCCATATAACGTGACGTTATAGGAACTCCGAATTATTTGGCTATCAGTCATAGTTTATTAAATCGTACGATTTACAATTATTATTTCAAACTTAAAATTTCGAAATTTTGAACTTTCAATTAATAATGCAATACAAACATTGATCTAAATGTTTCAAAGAGAAATTCACACAAACTCCGTTATATTGTTCAAAAGTTGGGAAATTGGTAGATAGTAGTTTCATTTGTTTATTACGTGGTTTTAAAATTAGCACATTCTTACATATAATTTAGACAATTAGAAAATTATTGTACATCAATAAAATTCTGAACACTGAAAACATAAAATTCAAATTTTAGCATTTTTTTAATGTTGAATATATGAATACAAATTGCTTCTAGATTTTACATTAAAAAAATATAATGAAATTTATAATTATTATCATGTTTATTTTAATATTATACATTATAAATGGTGTAAGAAGAGTTGACCTGATGTTTTAAACAAAATTATTTAAAAAAAAAAAAAAAAAAAAAGAGTGTAAAATACATTAACTTAATAAATAATGAGAGTTAGCTGAAATTTCATCAGTCTTTTGGCGGAAGGAGGTAACAAAAATATCGAAAATCCAAATCGCGTAATATTTGAATGACGTCAAATGTTTTATTTCAAATTTCGATCGCCTAATGAAAGTTATTTGAATTTTAAATCTTTGTCTAGTTATATAACATCATAAAAAATTGTTTGCATACTTCTTATAATCAAAATATTAATAGTTTTAATACAAACTTAGTTTTCTGTAAGTATTATATATTATATATTTCTAGGCTATTCCAAACAAACTATTTTCTCATTTTATTACCACTAAACATAAAATGAAATTTGATAAAAAATATTTAGTAATACTTATTGTTTGATGATATTGAACTTGAGAGAAAGTCTTAATAAAAAAAACAAACTAGATCACAAAAATACAATATTAATTCTTGAAAAGTTGTAATTGCATTGTATACCTTTCACTTTATTTACGGTGTTTTCGTTCGACTTATTATTATCTTGAAAAATTAATCTGAAAGATAATCAAACTTATTATCAATTCCTCGTTTATAGTATAAATTTGTGTATTATATTTGTTAATTATACTCGCAATCAAATAATGGTTTGAGCAAATAATTGTAAAAACTCTTTTAACCGTTTATTTAAAACCTAAATTACATCATACATGCTTATATTGATTTACAAATCTTATAATACTCTCGAACATATGATTGCAGTTATGAGTACAGCTGATAAAAATGGATTATTACTTACAAATAGTACGCATATGACACATAATCTGATAATCGAATCATATATTTACAGTACTTTAAAGTAAAGATAAAGCGGCTGATAGTAGCCGCTCGCGTGTCATTTCGAAGTTCATGGGCTTTTTCTTTGCGGACACGCGTAATCGCACTTGAGTGATTTATCACCTAGGTTATGTGCGCAGAGTTCAACCAAGGGACCCGGAAGAACAGAGTTCCGAATCAAGCTCCTACGCAAATGTTTGCCGATCTTTTCATGAACATGTGTGTTTACACACGCGGGATTAACATATGGGAACAGAAGTAGATGGAACATTGGTGATTCGGTTTGTCTCGTATTTTTGGAATCCAGGCCTCTGCCATCGGGATTAAAGTGAAATACGAGTGATTGCAATCGAAAGCAATAAATTTATCACAGCAGGTGCATACACTTGTAATTACGTATCGAGATGATGTTACTCTGACGCAATGACGAGCCCGACCTTTTTTTATTTTACATTCAAGTACGCTTCACACGCGTTGTTGCGAATTTTATTTTATACAAGAAGATTTATTTTTACCGCTCGACCCAAATACACTGAACAATTTATCCGCTTTTTTTCTATATAAACTGACTACTCTATTATAACGCACCGCAACATTTTTTTTAACGTCAAATTCTGCCAAATTTTTTACTACTAAGAGATTTAAAATCTGTTTACTCAGCTGACACTTTAAAGATAAAAAAAAGAGGTTTATTGATTTCACAGTGAACGATAAATCTGATCGAAAAGTTTATAATTTTTAATTCTCTGTATAACGAAGTTTTAGTTGATACATCAAACGGTGTGCAATAAAATTTGTCAGCAGAGTTTTGGCCGTTATTTTTCGTGTTTCATTAACTATTCATTACGATTTGGATTTATTTTTTGGATGCCGGCTTTTTCCAATCTTCCTGTGTAGAACATCGCACTTATAAATTGACAAAAAATGTGCTCGCGCACATGTACGCATCGGGAATACTAATGCAACTGAAGGCGTGGTTATTTCGACGTCAAAATAAATTGCTCACTTTTATTAAATTTTTACATCTACGTCGCTTTAGTATTTGCAACCTCTAAATTTACGGCACATTGTGAATATCATGTTATCTCGTAAAATGCAGATTACATACTTTGTAAAGTTACAAAAACTGTCATTAATCTTTATTCACTTTCAACTAAAACGACTCAAATAACACTTCATATTTGAAATAAACAACATTATTGTAATAAAAGTGATGTAAAATTCAGCAGAGAAGCTCCCACTGGTATTATCAATAAACTGTTTATTAAAGTTTTCAACATTAGTTTCGCGTTTTATCGAAATATTTCAATTATCAAAAATCACTGTTTAACAATTTTTGATATTCTTTTTTGATCTTAATATTTTTGGCAGGTTTAGTGATGATTTTTAACTTTTTCTTTTCATCAAATTAATGCGTCTAATTAGGCAACTGTAAACCGATATCAGTTTTTATACAATTAAGGCCCTCGTTTTTTTATTCAACCTTCTGAATTAATGATTGAATCATCGTGTTCTATTATAATGTAGTCATAAAAGATATATCACAGACTATTTTGAAACACGCAGCAAAGTTCAAAAAAACATTATTATCGAACTCGGATCTTCTTCATCATGTTCAAAACACTTGATCCCGGAAGTGGACAGGTGGGATAAAAATTGTGACAGCCTTGACCCTCGATCCCAGCAATCAGTTGTCCCATATGTGCGGCAAAGTGGTACCTCGAAGTTACCTCAGCCATGGTATTTAAACTCGTATCTCTGTTGCATAAAAAAGTCATATGTTTAATAACAAAAATGCATACCTTCACAAAGTTTCACTTATTAATTACAATTATTGTACTACTCAACGACTTTCTATGTCAAACTAAACTGTTATTTTGATAAATAAATCTGTTAAACATTATAAAAAGGTTTTTATACAAAATAAAAAAAAACTTTTTTTATTTTATTTAAAACTTTAATCTTGTTCAATTCAAAGTAGACAGAGTAAGGTAATGTATTCGTTTTAGACACATTGATATGCTGAGGTTGCAACACTTTATTTAAACCTATGATTTGAAGGAAACAGCAGAAATAATTGAGTCACTTTCGTTACAAATCAGCCAGTTATATGTAAAGTATACATCAACAAGCGTAGTGATTTTGTTAAGCGTTTTCTGATGTCTAGTTTGGTTTTCGAATCAATGTAATAAAATGTATCGTTGACTCGCACTTGCGAGTACTGAAGCGTTGCAATCGCTCAGCAATTGGTCACGTTAATATAAGAACAGGGACAAGGCTCGTTTGACTTTTACTTTCCTTATTCAGTTTATAGTACGTGAAACATGTTACACATGTAACGATATAATTGAAACGTCACGTCTTGTCTAGCAACTTTAAAGTTGCACATAATCTATCTGTACCGGGGAAATTGTTGTCTTGTAAGTGCACACTTTAGGGCAATGATTCAACAGTGTAGAAAATCATTTTTTCTACATTTTAAATTACTTAAATATGTTTTCATTTAATTTCTCAAAAATTTATTTACATAATTTGTCATATCGCAAATTTAAGTATATACATTTATTTACATTTTGTAGGCAAAACTACTAATCTAATTAATGTTAATAAATTAAAACATTAAAAAATGTTATTAAATTCAAGTGCGACATCAGCATAAAAAATGTCAACAACAATTTTTGCATTAAATAAAATTAGATTTCATAAATAAATAAATGGTATTATATAGCACATTTGATATTGAACTCCATCAAAAACTATATAAAAGTATCTTATCGAGAATTTTATTTAGATACTTTCATTCTCTCGACGACACAAGTTCTAGCTAACTCAATCACGTATATCGCGCGTATATAAGCCGATATTTTTGATCTCCGGTGACACTCGGCTAAGAAAAGCAACACAAGCTGCGTGTTCCGTTCGCGGGATATAAGAGATTTGTGTATATGCTGAAAAACTTTGGAAACAGCACAGTAAATTTAAAAACACAG
>JABFPM010003557.1:1650-14166 GCA_022817325.1 Idris sp. 1 HC-2018 | reverse complement strand
AAATTATGAGATACAATTGTTTTGAATTATTTATTTTTTCTTGAAATATTAATACAGAGTTACTTTCTTTTTAGATACAATTTTATTATTGCATGTATGTGAAAATAATTGATTTTTTGTTATAAAATGAGTTGGGAATACTTATTTAATACATATACAGTTTTTCTTTTTCGATTTCCCTATTCACAAATTATATTTATAATTGAAAACTTTTTTAATCAGACTTCATACAAACTTTAATGATCAAAATGTATATTTTGATATAATTTTAGTAAATTTTTATTAAGGTTTTAACAACTTTTCGCACGATAGATGCATTATCCAATTATAAAAGGTTAAATACATTTCAATCCTGAATATATGTAGATGTAATGATACAAAAGTTTGTTGTTGATAATATACTTTTATATAAACTTCAAGTTCTATGAAATTTATTATTTAAATTTTTTCTTCTAAAAGTTGGTCCTTCTAATTTGTTTATACTTTTAATGTTCAATATCTTATACCAAAGACAATGATAAGATTAAAAATGTTGTTATAAGAACAGTATTTTTTTACATAAGATCTAATTACTTTTTATTTTTCAAAAATCATTTATTCATATAGTTAATTTTTGGTTAATAAAACTTTTACATTTCATTTAGATTAAATTTAAATGTTATAACTTGAAAAATGTCACTATAGTTACACTTTTTAATATTAATTCATGCATCTATCATACTTTGGTTCAATTATAATTAATTGAAAATTATTTAAACTTTGTCTAAAAATTATGTAGATCTTGTTGTACAGACACAGTATACGACAGGTTATCTATTTAACACTGTTATTAATTTATTATTATAAGACATTATCAATCAGTTAATAATTGCACTAATATTAATGAAAAGTATTACAATTTTATTACCAGAGCATGTTTTTTTGTTTCTTTATAAGAAAGAACATTTTATTTTAAATAATAATCTAATAACTGTACAAAGTTTTATATTTATGCATCTTTTTATATATTCTTTGGCTTTTTGTGGTGATTTTTTAAACAATCGCTTCCAAATGACGACGCATACTTTTGATTTGAACATAATAATTACAAAAACTAATCAGTCCTGCGAAATATACACCTCGTCATTCGGACAAAATTAAATCTATTGACATATTAAAAGCCACTTTTTTAATTCAAATTCTGTTATTACAATATCAATTTCGAACAACATTTCATTGAAATTCGTATTTACAGGTTTCTTTATAACCAAATAAGATTTTTTTTAATAAAATAAAAGTATCAAATAAATCTTAAAGTCAATATGACTATCCAATTTGTCTATTATTATTTACTATTATTAAGTATATTACGTGATTAATTTAATAATTATATATTAATTTCTTACACAAATCACTTTTTTTTTAAATTTTTCCAAACACTCCTGTGAATGATCAAATTTGAAGTTTGTAAATTATGGATACTTTTTTCGCAATTATTACATAATAATAATTAAGTTGACAGAAAAAAAGAGTTATTTTTGAGCACGCGTTCAAGTGATATGCATTAATAATCGCTGCTTGTTAAGATTTTGAAAATCAATCCTTCTCGTCTGCTTTATACATTTTATCTGTATTTCTACTTTCAATTAATACAAAAACTTTAACCTAAACAAATTATAATTACAATTTATAATAATGTAACAACAATGCAAAAAAAACAAGTGAATATACATTGTAGATTTAAATAACAATTGAAAAAATATTTCTAAAATAATACAATATATTATTTTGAATCAATTATTGTAAAAAATGTCACGTTTACATAATCAATATTGCTCTTCAATTTTGTACAAAATTAAATGTAATTTATAAAACTTGCATCTTTTTTATATTCAAATTAACTTTAATTAATTTCCATCATCTGTTTGAGTAACAAAATGAAAATAAAAAATCATCTCAGATTAATGGAAGCCTTAATTAAACTCAATATGCGCATTTTTATCAATGTCATCTTTTTCTTAACATAAAATAATACAATTTTAAAACCAAACAAGAAATGGCATTGTGCACACATATTGATGAAAAATTATTCGCAGTGCAATGAGCTCGATTATTAATTGACAATTTGTTGTAGAGTATTAAAAATAGAGAGCATTTTTTGTGAGTGCGGAAATTTTTCTGCTGTCGTTAAAATACTTTTGTTCAAATAACAATTTTTTTTATATCAAAATGTCTGCACAAATTTATAAATCTTTCGGTGCCTTTGTCTATTATTTACTTGGTGCGATAAACCTATTTTTATTTGACATAATGTGACACAAATTGTGACGAAAATTGTTGTTATTACAATTAACGTTGACTTAATCTACTTTTAACACAAAGAAAAAAGTTGTATTTAGCAAAACATTATTTCGTTGTAGCATTTTTAATTACGGGGAAAAAATTAAATTCTTGTTCGTTGCAACTTTTTTCACAAGTGTTTTTCAATATCTTTGGGCAGCTAGAGGAGGCAGTATTACGTGTTTTATCGATGACTTATTTCGGTCATTTCGTCATGCCAAAAGTTGACTGCAATCAAATAACGAACAAACGCTCGCTTTGTGCCACAACATATACAGGACACTTATAATGTTATACAAACGGTTCAATCTCACACATGCTCACACATATCCCTTAACAATTTGTCTAACTTGTTGTTCAAAAGCAACAACAAATTTTGTTCTAATTTTGGAGTAAACTCCTTATGCAGCAGCCACTTTGTTTCGGCAATCATGCCGCGAGTAAATTTTTGATGTTCTTTGGAGTGTTGTCTTCGTTGAGGTGCTTTGTCGTGTAGCGCAGGGCATTTAGCAGTCCCTCACTTTTGCAAGGTGGTTGGTCTTTGAGCAACTTCACGCAACCTTTTACCTGAAAAATAAACATTTGTAATCAATAAAAATTAATTTTAACGACAAAAATCTTGTCAATTAATAAAATCAAAAACTCACGTCGACATTTGAACCTTTTACAAAGGCACCTTGAGGATGAACATGGTCATACAAAATTACCAGTCCCACCATCACCCTGAGCACAAATAATTGGGTCTCTTCTCGTTGAAATTGTGCCAATAAATTTCTGCAATAAAGAATGATTGAAAAACTTATCGAAAACATTCAAATTACAAAATACTTACGGATTTTCAAGCATTCTGAGACACACTTTAGCCATTGTACCTAAGGTCTCAGTGATATTTTCTCTCGGAATGTCGGTATTCTATACAAAAAAGTTATTAAAATTTGTTCATGAATATAAAATAACTTTTTTATTTTGTTCTTATCGAGCTACAACAAAAAAAGTTTTACCTCGACGAGGAACTTGCTTGTCGCCTGATTGAGAACTCGCAGCATCGGGGTTGCGTGTGCATAAAACAGGGACATGCGATTTGCCAGCTCATTACCGACAACCAAGTCCTTGGCTGAGTTGTCCTGACGTCCTAGTGAGGCTCGTGTCAGAGTTCGTCTGTAATAGCTGAAGTCATTTTGAATCGCCGGCGTTTTCATTTTGTGCTCGTCAAATTTCAGAACAAACTCCAAAATTTCGGCAAGCTGCTTGACCAGGGCTTGCTGGGTCTCCAAGTGTTGGGTCGGTGTCAGGTTACCTGAACACAGTTGGCCCAAAATTTTTGGCAATACTTGCTCTGCAAAGTAAAATTAAAAATGTTAATTAGATTTGTTAAAGTAAATTAAATTTCGTTGTTTCAAAATAAGCTGGCTTACCAAGTTCCAGCGAAAACTCGTAGAATCTTTTGAGTTTGGCCACCAAAGGTGCTACGGTTAAGTATGCTTTTCGCTGGCATTCCTCCGTTGGTGCTGAAATAGCTTCTCTAATTTCTTTGCCGGCACCTTTGTAGCATTGAATTTCCTCCAGAATTGATTCCGAATTTTTTAACACTCGCTGCACCTCCTCAAAAGTTTCTCTCTCGATGTCCGATGGCTGTGCATCTGTACATTTGATTAATTATTATAAATTTAAATATCTACAAAAAGTAATTTATTTTAAATTGATTGAAATTTTAGTTTACAAACTTGTAAAACTAAAAAAAAGTATTTTACTTTCAAAGTCCAAGAAGACGTCATATTTTTGCGGCGTACAGCAAGTCGACTCGTCCCGAGCCAAGAGGCTCAGAAGTTTTCCCATCTTCAAATTTGTGTATACTTGTAGAAACAAAGCTAAAATTCGTCGAGCATCTGAAAAAGTATAAAATAAAATTACTTCTTTATTCTAATATAATTGTTTTGAGCTAAATTTATTTGTAATTTTGTGTTTTTTTTTTGAATTTACAGATTTAGAAATAAATGCAGTATTCGCGTGAGATATATAGGTAACACTGTCGCGACGCGTCACTTTCGTCCGGAGGAATGGAATACGTCTCGTGGATTTTAGCCAACGGCTGTTGCGGTCTTTCTTGTATGATTACGCACGAAAGAGACGCAGATCAGAAACCGCAGGAGCGGATTCCTCAGCACAAAATGACCGGGTTACACTAACAATTTTGCAGTTTGAAAACCTTGGGGCTTCTCATTTTTCTCACGCATTGCAAATTGTGTATTAAGCCCATAAAAACCTAAAAACTTGAAATTAACAAAAATAGCAAGTTACAAGTTTTTTCAACTCAAAAATTAAATTGAATACTTATTTTAATTTATTTGTTACTCTTTTTGTTGAATCATCTTTTGATTTGATTCTTATAAACTTTTTATTATTTTAAATGATAAACTTTTAATCAATGAATAGTTATTGTGGATGAAAAATAAAATACAATAAACTTATTTAGACATACGTGTAAAAGGCACAATGACTTCAATTATTATTATGAAACTGAGAGTAGGTGTCGTCGTATAATTTATGAAAAAGCCATTGTTCTCGTGAAACAGTATTGTGCTTCGTAACAATCATGTTTCACGTGTTTATTGTAAATTTAATAAGGCATACATGTGTAAACTAAGCCAGCACGTGTCGCATACACGACCACGCGTTGGTCTTCATTCTTATAACTGAGTGCATTCTCTCTGATATTTTGAGCATTCTTCTGTGTGTCATTTTCAAAACTATATTTAACCAACGTTGATATTAAATTTATTTAAGGTATGTCTCCAAGGAAATCGCTTTTCTTACAAATAACTTAAAATGACATAAAATGTTTTTTTACAATAAAACAATAATGCAAGATTTTTGTCAGATTTTTACTATTTTTATAAATCTCTATTGTGCATCCAATTTTAGATATACTGATGCATAGGTTAGAGTAGCGCCGCTATATAGAAAGAGTGCACTCGTTTTTCGTCAGTACTATTTTATATCTCGGCGCTATTCTAACCTGTGCGTCAATATAGACAAATTGAAAACTTTAATTCGAATTTTCTCAAAAAGTAAGCGGATAAAAAATCTGGAAAAAATCGTGTAAGGCTATTTAAAACTTGAACAACGTTTTGTTCAAATATTAAGTAATTCATAAGAAAACTGTTTCATCGGAGACATACCTTAAGTCAATAATAATACATTTGAAAAACATATTTTGTATCACACATTATTAATAATAAAAAAAAGATTTATAAAGTATGTATATTTAATAAACAATACATTTATAAGGCAGATACAAATTCGAGTGTTCAGTTTGAAAAGTATCTTAAAAGTAATTTCGGTGGATTTTAAAATTTATTAATGGATAAATAATAAATTTATGGAAATTGAACTGACCAAACTTTTTTGCAGTAAAATTACTTACATTATTTTGTGTTGAAATTTAGAAATATGTTATACATTCTGTCGTTTGTTTTGATTGCGGCTGTAATTTGGCTTTGCGTGAGAGCGACTAACAGAAATGAAAAATAAATACATTTTTATGTTCTAATTAAAGCTGATTGGTACTTTAATGAAAACTAACATTAATAATACATTTTTAATGCTGATAATTGACATTTAATTACATCAAAATTATTATTAGATTTTTGTAATAGACTTTTTTTAAATGTATTATTCAGAAGTTTTTTTTATTATATTATGAAAAACAAAATTAATTCTTTTTATGTACAAAATAAAGAAACAATACTTGAAAAAAAGATTAAACAGTTTAATCAGGTCAATGATATATTCACGTATTTAATTTTCAATTTTGCAAAGTATATTCGTGTTTGCAGAATACTCACGAGTCGGAATTGAATCATCAAAATTCAATAGTCAGTAGTCAAACAAAATCTCAATTTTTTGTTAATAAAATATCACTGAAAATTAATATTCTACTGTGAAAATAATAAAAAGGAAAGTTTACTTTGTATTTGCTCAAAATAAATCAAAATTATTTGTGATTGATAAAATAATTATACGAGCAACTCTCCCTCTGGAATGCATTATAGTTATATAAACTGCGGTAATTAGCCGTCGGAAATAATATACTAATTAATCAAAATCAATACACATTCAGTTATATCATTATTATTTTAAGAATGACAATACAAATCACTTTGCATTGTTCTTAAAATAAAATTTAAAATGTCACATTTTAAATGTCAAAGAATGATCAATTACTATATATTTAAATTATTTATTTATAAAAGTTATAATTGAATAAAACAAAGTTTACAGATTTATTTTCAGGCAAAAACTTTTTTATCTGGTAGAAGAAAAATTATTTTGTAAGTGTCGTCACCTTTGACCGATGCAACGAATGACCGAGTCGATGTTTAGCGAAACGCATCGCCGTGAAGAGCGACGCCGGCGGTGCACGCGGCACGTCGTCGCTTATTCATGTGAAAAAGCCAAAATTGCAAGCCGAAAATAATTTTAGGCAAATTTTGTTAATTTTGTTTAACATGCGCGGTCGCGCCGCACTTCACCTCCGAGGGACTCGTTATCACAAGCGGAGTAACGTCATTGTGACGCGCGCTTCCTTATTTGGACATCGAATAAGGACGTCGAAAACTCCTGTGCACGACGAAAAATCAATGGCAATGAAAGCCCCGGCGTACCGTTTGGTGGCGCTGATATCAACAAGCGCAGTTGCAAACATTCCAAATTTAAGCTCTCGTCCTGGCCCGGTATATCCTTAATTTGAACAATTCACAAAATTAAAAAAAACAATTATGAGAAGAACTTGCAATTTTATTTTAAGATAGTTAATAACATTTACAAGTCATAGATATAATTTTAAAATGATTTAGAGTATGAAAAAAAGATTTTGTAATTTCTTTGTACATTTAAAAGTAATGGAAATAAAAAAGTGAAAATGAACATGAAAAAGTATTTGAAATTTTATTTGTTTTCTTTTTAACTAGTTTTAAGGTTTTTATTACAAATAATTTAAGTTTGTACATTTTATAAAGTTTGTTTAATTTTTTAGTTTTTGTCTTCAAAATGCAGTTTTTAATTATGGGAGTTAAGATTTTACAAAAGCTGAATTTCGCAATAATCAGTTAGAATTTTGTTCTCAAGTATAATCCGGTGTTATCAAAATGCAATACCGATATTAAGCCTTCAATATCCGTATTTTCGGCATTTGAAGGGTGGTTTGTCAATGAAAAATGTAACATAAGCATACTTGAAAACAGCTTTTTTTATTATAATTTTTAATATAATTCTTAATATAATTCTTATGAAAATTATTAACAACAATTTTTCTGAATAAAAATGAAAGATTTAAGTTCGGATAAAAATTTGTCAAATTAAGCAAAATAAAATTAAAAAAAAAACAATTTCTAAAACTATACACGTAAAAAAGGATTTTTGCATTTCAGAAAAAGAAATGTATGAAAGTTAGAAAATAATGTCTGCAAACTGGATTCGAGAAAATTTTTTCCAAAATTCCGTTTTTTTATCCCAAATTTAAAACATTTTCTCTGATTTTCAGAAACAAAATGTCTGATTTTTAAAAAAATATTCAGTAATTTAATCAGAACATTTTTCTGAATTCCTGGATTTAAAAATTAAATTTATTCTACTTGAAAAAATTTGTTTTCAACATTAAAAATTTTCTGAGTTTAAGAAAAAAATTCTGATTTTCATAAATTTTTTTCGCGAATCCACTATGCAGAAATTATTTTTCGTTTTTCAGAAATGTTTGTCTTAAATTCACAAAATCTTTATTTACGTGTAACTTTTTATATTTCATTTCGAAATAATGCAACGATTTTCTATTCAACACCAAGCGATTATTATTTCACGTTCTAATAAAATCGATTTCTAGAAGAATGTGCAACTGAAATGACGTCATAATTCAAGCAAAATTGCTTCGACGTGTTTTCAGATTACCTTGCACTTGCAACTCACATACTGAGTTGGAATCTAACAATTGAAAATAAAACGACAATTTGGATTTGATTTAACGTTCGAGCGGCAGTTAAACAGAAATTATCAGCTAAGCATTGAACACAATTTATGTACGCTTAACTAAGCAATTTATATGACTTGATGAGTTAATGCTCGTACAGTGTCTGCTCATACAAAAGCCTATTTACAAACGCATTTAGTCTTATAAAGGACATTGATCCAGGTCACACCTTAATTTTCGGCGTTTTTTTGATGTTCAATTAAAAAAAACCAATACCTTTTTATTTATATTTATAAAACAATATTTCAAGTCCTCGATTTATAAATAGAATTGATTTATTTAGTTTATTTTTAAAGGTATAACATTTTACCATAAAAAGTATAAGATGAATTAATAATTATGTACAAGTTTTACATATTTTGTTATTCAGGAACTAAATTAAATGTGCGATAATAATTTTCCTGGAAAAAAAGAATATTATGAAAGCACAGCAAAAATGGCACATGGTGATTAATCGAGTGAATCAAATAGGTGTGAAATTGGGGCTAGCGTTTCCTTGTGGGAACGTCAAAAACCGATGCTTCGAATAAATTTGGCCTCTTTGTGTTGCACAAAGTTAAGAATAAATGTTAACTTTGTTTCCACAAAATCAGCAAAAACTTATCTAAATTTATAATTTGTTCGTACGTAAAAAGCAAGTGTTTTTTTGTTGTTAATTAATTTAGGTCAAAGAAATTATATTATAATGGTAACAGTTATAATTATATGTGTGCAGCTTGGAATGCAAAACGTTTTCCTTTTTTGCAATGGCACATCACGTAATCGTTAATCTAAATAGGGTAACAACTTGTGCATGTGCACCTTTACGTAGAGAAGATTGCTCCAATGTAAATGAAGTCATTCAGATTATTCCTTTGAATGATCAGATATGACATCAAATCCCTTTTGAATTACTGATACTAAGTCGTACAAAAAATTCAATTCAAAACAAGATATAAAGTTTTAATTTTTTTTACATTTAAGCTTTAAATACAAATATTTGAAAGCTTAATTGTTTATAAAATTGATTATAATAAATTCATTTTTAAATTGAAAATAAACAATTTAATTGTATATTATTTTTGATGAGAACAATTTTAGAAATATTTTTTGAGAATTGGTCTGAAAAAAAGAAGTAAATACTTGGTTAAACGAACAAAAGAACCCGATACCCTGGTTTCCGCTGCAAAAAAGCACGCGACCTACATTGTTTCGGTGGGAACATAGAAACTCGTATAATAATTTTTGGCACATCAAGTATGAGCCAAAATTTGTCAATAACAAAGTACACTTTACTGAAATAACGTATGCTCCTTTAGAATATTTCAACAACAAAATTGTCAATCTCAAAACTTATGAATCGTAATTTTGTTGTCTTCAAAATTGTCAAACATTCAAAGTAAAAGATTTTGTTCCCGCTGATTCAATCGTAATTGCAATTAATCTTTGTGTTGAAATCGATTGAGTCACTTCAGATAATTAATTCACTTATTAATGTAGTAAAAAATTTCAATTTCGCCTGTATTGTGACAAAAATTATTTTTCAGTTTCTCTTTTTTGAGGAAACAGTGAAATTTCATGTACACAATTGTATAACTTTATAATTCATAAATTATATCTTTTCAGTTAAATGATTGCGTCAAGAAATAATTATACATTTTTATTTAGTATATAGACAGGTGATAATTATCGACTGACATCATAATAAGATCGAAAGTTTTAATTTCTAAGATATCGTAATCACATTTTTGTAAGTGAATGATCGTCAAAAAGATATTGAAATTCGCACGTGCTTTGAAGCCACTTTCTTGTTCGCAGACACATTTGTTTGAGTATCTGTCGCGGCGCAACTTAGCGCGCGGCGTTTCGTAAAATAATTGCATACTTCTTTTTCCCTTTTGTCACGGACAGAGGGACGTCGGGGAATAAAACTCGTCTGTTTCTCACGATACACGAGGCCCCTGCATCCGCTTTCATTTCACGCGTGTATACATATAGTGTACCTACATCTGTCGCGTCATAGCACACATGCAAACTTCATAAAACCCACACGTACAAGCCAAAACTCTTTCACACTTCCTCCCCCGATGACAAATCTCAAAACACTTTTTTTGCTCATTTTCAATCTATATGATACATTTTTTTAAATTAATTTACGCTCTTTTTTCTGGCTTTCATGATTTCATAAACGAGAGGTTGACCTGCTTTTGAAAATTATTGCTCTGATTACAAGTTTAACTGCACTCCAAAAAGTGTTGCTTTTATAATTTTAATTATCAAATTTTATTGAAAAGTCTTTTGAAAATGTTAAAAATAGTTTGAAACTTTAAAAATCCGTATGAAAAATTTGAAAGTTTTTTTTACAAATTTGTAATCAAACAATTGTCAACATTTTTGCAAAATACATTTATTTTAAGGGTTACTTTTATAATTTGTATTATACATATTTATACAAAACATTTTAAAATATTTCTTTGGAAGTTTTAAAAAACCTTGTCGAAAAAGTTTGAAAAACCTTTTTGAACGTATTTTAAATAGATCTGTTTAAATCTATAAAAAACTATTATATTATATCCGAAAATTTTGTGAAGGGTTACATTCTAAGGCAGTCTAATTATTAGTTGCCGTGACTTTTAATGCTGATGAGTTCGTACTGACATTGCCGAGTGACACCAAAAATGAACTGTACAAACGGCCTTGTGCCCCCAGCTTGTTTGCCTTCATGATTAACTCTTTTTCTTGATTATTGTCGCGTGATCGCGAGTCATTCCTCCGAACGGGAAGTCGTGTAATATAAACTTTTTGTCTCCGCGAACAACAATGTTAAAATGGTTTATAACTATTTCATGTCGGTGAACATTGGAGCTCTACTTATATGCGTGCAAATTGTCTGCATGGCTTATTTATTTCAGGCTTCGATACGCTCATGTCGGCAGCAGCGTATGCCTACATTATAATCTAACATGATAGGAAATCATTACGGCTTTTATTCATGTAATTTTATATTCCATAAATCACGGGGAATTTTGAGTGATCTTTCATGAGGTTTCTGCGCAAATTAAAAATAGAGAAATTTAAAAATTAATTGCAACTTTAGTAAGAAAAAAGAGTACAGTGGTATTTCAAAATAATTTAGAAACTCTAAGCATGAAATCTATTTTGTAATTAGTGGACATTTTTAATTATTCTTTTAGGGGTTCAAAATAAATGAAGAATTTTTGTATGAATACACCTGTTAACAACATAAAAATTACAAGCAAATACTAGTTAAAACGTAAGAGCAGTTTTGTAGTCAGTGAGCACTGTGAATAATTAAAAAAGAGAACTTTAAGGCTTTGTTAAAAAAACAAAAAAAAATACAATTTATTCAAAACAATCTTTGTTTGAAATGACTCTAATTCTTAAAACGTTTAGTTTACCCCTAAAAAAATATACTAATATTTATTAATAAAAAAATTTCTTCTAACTGAATAGATATTAAAGTTTCAGCCTATCTGGCCCGGAAACAAACGTGGCAACGCTTATTTTACATATGAAAAACTTTACTACGTAAATTCACAAACAAAATTTATCTCTAGAAAAATTTTGAAGGGTACCTATATTTAATATAAAGAAAAAAATTTTCTGATCGATGAATGAACGCAAAGATGAATGGTTTTATGAACCGGACGAATCTCGACGTTTCCGGTAAATTTTGATGAACTATTTTGCACACCAGCTGCTTGCAACAAAACTACAAAAACAAACGCACGCCTGCATGATAGTGTTATCGTGCGGCAACAGCTCAATATTTTTTTGCGATAAAACTCTTTGCGGCACGCAATTTTCTAAAGCCACTTCAGATATTAACTTTAAACTCCAGTCGTAATTATTTTACAATAAAAAAAACCAGAAACATTACTTACGATATTAACAATGTCGCCAGTAATAATTAATTTCCATTCTCAGTGCACTAAAAAAGTTTTTTTTTCTATTATTTTAACTTGAAAGCATTATCTTAATTGAAATCAAAAGTCACAATAGGCACGATAAAATTGTTATATTTGTTCAGCCGCAGAACTGCTTATCGATATACACTGTTCAAAAGCAGACGTTTAACTGTCAAACTGTGTAACTAACCTATGTAAGTTTCGCGTGGGAGCCCCTCCGCTGTGCCTCTCCGGCGAGTCAGCTGATTGCCCCCCCCCCCCCCTTCC
>JABFPM010003556.1:0-14166 GCA_022817325.1 Idris sp. 1 HC-2018 | reverse complement strand
CCTTCTTGACCCCTATTCGGGCGTTATGAGGGCGAAGCGTTACACGCCTTTGTGTACCCCGTATAAGATACCTTCAAAGGGCTTTTAAAGACCCTATTAGGGTTCGCCTTTATGACGATACCCTTTTGGGGCCTTTGTATAGGCTGTATAGGCATTCATAATCTATTTTCAGATTGAAGGCATATCTTCATAGGGCCCTAATTTCCATCAGGGTGCGCCCTAATAAATTTTTACCAGGAAGGGATTGATAAATTAATAGCGCCTATAACTGATTCCATACCAGATTTGTTATATTATTGTTCAACAGAAGATGTGTTTGATGTCTTAGATGGAACACATTCTCCTAATGGTCATGGTGGCCGAGATAGAATGCTGAAAGAAATAAATCGCCGTTACAAAAATATAACACAACAAATCGTTCAGCTATATCTAAATCTGTGTGAGCCATGTCAGTAAAAAAGGAGTGGAATAAAGGAAGGAATTGTAGTAATGCCGATCCTTTTTCTCATATAAACTCCAGATGCCAAATAGACTTGATAGATTTTCAGTCGCAGCCGGATGGAAATTACAAGTTTATATTTGTGTATCAAGATCATTTGACAATCATTTGAAGATTACTGAACAAGATCTGAAAAATGCTCTTGCCACTTTAAATGCTGAAGCTACATCTAATTCAGACAACTCGCTTAAAGCAACGAGTTCAACGTCCGATACATCTCATACTGAAGTCATATCTAAGTTAGAGAACCTGTTTGATTCAAATGAGTCATGTGTTGACTGTGGTAAAACATGTTCTAAAAATACTACTTGTGAAGTATGTGCAAGGCCGTTGCATGAGTCGTGTTTCAAAACAGGAGAACTTTAATTTGTAACTTGTGTTTTTCTAACGCAAACATTCAAGAAGAAAGGACTCACGCCGTGGAGAATATGCAACATTAAGCGAAGAAGATGAAATTATTGTCTAATAATCGTCTGTGTGAGCCATCAGTGAGTAAAACTGTGAGAATCCCGGTTCCTGATGTGGACAGAGATAAAGGTGATGCGCGCAACATTTTAGGCATTATTCTGGAAGTAACTACTGAAGGCTTCTACACTAAAAGAACTTGAAACGGTAAATTAAAACAATTGTACTCGCGGTCTCAATTTAGTATTTGTGAAGAAAATTTGTTGACAGTTGATGAAGTACCAAGTACTGAATTCTCATTAAGACAAGTTGCTACAATGCAAAGCAATGGTACCGGTCAAGGTATGGAGAAATGTTTCTGCAAAACTAAATGTAAAACAAACAAGTGCTCTTGTAAAAAAATAGGCCGCAAATGTAATTCAAGGTGTCATCAGAGTACAACATGTTGTAATAAATATTAATTGATTATAATTATTATTTCTAATTATAAATATAAATATTGAATTTCAAAAATATTATTTTGATTTATAATTATTTAAAATTTTCTTGTCTAACCTGAATTAATACTTAAATTTATATATGAGATTATTAAAATAAGGTGCCAAACTGCCATCTATAGAATTATATTTTAAATTCAATACGTTAACTAAAATCCGTTAGTTAGAGTATACATTAACTAGTTAAAATACTGAAGAAATAAATCATTGTACACTTTAACTGAAATCTTCAGTTAGAGTATACTCTAACTGTAACATTAATATAATATAATATAATACTTAAATATAAAAATCTTTGTTGACTTTTATTAGATTTAAATAATTTTTTTTTTCATATATTAACAAATATTAATTTTTTTCTCGGTATATAATGAACAAAAAGTTTTGCTCGTTATGAATTATGTTAGTAGTATTAAAAGCTCAAAATCTGAAATTGGCCTTGTATTGACATGCAAAAAAAATACTCATCTCAATATTTCCAATATTTTGGATGATAATGCTAATTTGGCATGGAATTATCCTTATATAAATACTGACTACAACAATCAAATAACAAAACTTACTTATAAACTTCTATTCTAGAAATATATGGATCAGATGTCGAGTCACTTCGGCTGAATGTGGTATCAGAGGAACAAAAATCACATTTAGGGGAATTAACCCATTTAAAAAAATGGTTTTTGAACCAATTCATAAGTTCAACTAGTAAAAATTCTTCAATTGTACAATCACTTTCCACCGTTGCATTTTTACCTTTTTGTTTAATACTATTGGTTTCTTTTAATTGCCTGCAATAAGTAAAATAAAAGTTTGTTAAAATACCAGTAAATCTTTCTTGATAAAACAATTTGTTACTGATACTTACTTTTGTAAATTACGCAATTTTTCTACAGCTAAGATTTCTAATTCGTGAATTGGCACTATAGCTTTCACTTTTTTTTGTAATGGAGAACTTTCGTATCTTAGAACTCTTTTGAAATTTGCACTTAAACTTTCAAAAAAACTCATTGTTTTATTTTTTTTCGCCAGTGGACGACGATCTGAAAGTCCAGACGTTGAAGGCTCAGAACTCATAAGATTTCCATGTATTATTTGATGCATGATGCTGTTTGGTTTAATTTCACAAGGTCTTGGTGGTGCAGGACGCAGTAAAGGTTTTGTTGTCGGAACATCTAGTAGTTTCCTTAACTCTTTTATTCCTTCCAAAGAACTGTTTATGGGCAGTAAAAATCCGTCATCATTCTGAAAAATAAATACATAAAAATATTATTAAAATATGTACAGAAGATTTTAATTGTTTTTAAAATTCAGTTATTTTTCATTGTTATTATTATTTTTCGTCGTAAAATAAACAACTAATGAAAGATAACTTGAGATTATATTTTTCAAATTTTTTATATTATTTGTCGTTATGATTAACTTAAGTTAGTTTAACTTAAGTTAGTTAATAAAGTTAGTTTTAATTTATAATGAAAAGGTGCATTTTAAAATTGATCAAATTTTCTACATTTATGTGGAATTTATTGTAGAATGAAATGAAGAATATATTATTTATTTAGATGACTATATTGAAAATCATAAAATTTAATTTTAAGAAAGTTATGAACATTTTCATCGTTTTGCTCAATTAAAATGCATATGAAAAAGCATTTTTGTTTTTGACTGAAGTTGAATTAAAATTAGTCGTTATAAATATATTTTTATAAATTATAAATCATTGTTATTTTTAATAGTTTCACCTTATTTTATAAAGTAGAGAGTGCAGTGATAAAAAACATTGGGACAAACAATCATTTTTACTTTTATCAGTTAACTATTTTATAAAATTACTAGCCATATAGAATGTGAATCTATCTAGGTATATTTTACACTTATTTTTTCAGTTGTAACTACGTTTAGAAAAAAATAATTGCATTATTTGTTATAAATAAGTCTCTGTGAAACTTTTTTTCTCGATATTTTCACAGCTTTCATGAACAAATTAGTTAGTCAAGAATAATAACGAAATACATTTTCCAATAGTAGAATATCTTTTTGGTAAATGAAAACGTTACTCGTTTTAGAATATTTAACTAGTTTTGGATCTTTAAAATATAAATGTAGCGCATGAAAACATTAGAAAACAAGTTACAAATAAATAAATTGCTGATTTTCAGTTATTGTTTTTTTAATGTTATTTATTATAATTATTCTTATTAAATATTTTTAATTGATTTGCTTGTAAATGATTAAAAAATAATAAGGCTATGTCTAGGTGCAACACTGTGCGTGTCTTGTGCCTCGTGTTTCGTGTCTCTAATATAATTTTTTTATTTATTTTTGTAATATACGTATAATAAATATAACTATAGTAAATATAGAAAATTCATATCATTTCTTTAAGAAACATTATCAAGTATTAAATGGAAATAATTATTTACAAATTAAATAAAGTGCAAAATAATACTTTATTGCCGATAATAAATTTAATTAAAAAAAGAAAGTATACATATTAGATAGGACCATTCACAAAATTCTACGTCGAAAAAAATTATTCATAATCATTTTAATTAAACCAATAAACGCAATAATAACACAGTTGAATAATTGTTTAATAAGTTTATGTCTACAAGATTTTGCTTTAAAAAAGCAATCTTCAACTTCTTGTACTATTGCTTCAGTGATTTTATTTTATGTTCATTTCAAACAAAGGCATATTAAAAATATAAAAGCATAAAATATAACAATAATAACTGAAATCAAGTTTCTTTTTCTTGCTTTTACAAGTTATAGCAGTTTGAAAAAAACCTAACACTCTGTTTCTCAACTTCATCGGCGTTGGCATTGTAATTTCAGTCATTCCGACAATTTAATTTTTTGCTAATGAACCATTTGTACTGCTAATATCTAAATTGTTCATGCTGAGCTCCCAATCTCTAATCTCCTTGCTTTTTATTCTTTTTATTGAATCATCATTTTGAAAGTGTGTAATAAGTTTTTATAATATCTTTTTTCTTCTTCCGAACTTCTCATCAGAAGCTGCACTGGCACTGTTTAGTAAATCATTCATAAAAGGAAACAGTATGTGTCTTTAATCAGAAAAAGTGGGATTCTTTTTTCGGGTTATTTTACTAATTACTGGAGTTTTTGACTCAAGGTTGTTGATTTCTGAAAAACTTGTACTTTCACTATCGGCACTAAACAGTCGTTGTTTTTTGTAACATATGTTTTTGTCCATCGCTCAGCATATAATTTTATCAAAAATAGTGATAGATTTAGCTTTTTTCTGATAGCTAAAAATATGTCTGCATGGCAACTTCAATGATAGCCACGTGTGACAAGTACAAGATTCTTCGCTCACTTTCAAAGTTGTATCTTCAGATTGTACTAAGTACAAGTTCTTGTCTTGAAGTTCTGGAATAATAATAAGCTGGTGGCCATCATCAAACAAGTTGATTAGTTTTCTCATAAAACTATATCCTGTTTAATTGTCCATTTATGGCTTCTAATCGGTTATTGGTTGCATTGCCTAAATTGTTGTTATTCATGCTGTAGTGATTCCATTCTGATTTAATAGGGGTGCCAGTTTTTATAAAAATAAGTTAGCACATTAAGTGAAAATGTTTTAGCAAATGTTTTGTAGATGCTATAATAATTTTTTTCCGATGAACTGTACACCATTTGTTCTAATAAACGTAGTGCTTCTTCTTTTTCGTTTATAGTGACATTCATTTTGTCTTTCGAAATTACTCTAGAAAATGTTTGCAGCGTGTGGAAACGACAAATATATACACTTACATGAAGAAAGATTTCTTTGATTTCTTCTCTTGCCAGAAGATCTTTGTCTGCCATTATACATTTTATAGCTTTGCAAACATTTTGATGTTTTTCTCGAAACGTTTTTAGTAGCTATTCAACAATTAGGTTTTTCTCTGAAGTTCCAATCCAGCTCCAACAATTTCACTGTTACCATTGGAATCTTCTACCAAACAAATCATTAATATTAGTTTTGTTTTTAATAGCTTGTAGGTTCCATACAAAAAATCAATTTCAGGCCATGCGGACATTGAATTCTTCATATCTTCTGTTTGAAAATCAGAGTCCTTTGAATTGCTTATCTTCGTGTAACATTTTAACTGCTGCACCTACAATAAAAGTAAAATTGAAATTGAATCTTAAAATAGTATTTAATTTGAAGATAATTATTTAACAAAATTGATTTTACAAGGTACACATTTACCATATTCTTCTTGTAAAATCTCAACAGCTTTTCCTAAATCTTCGTCTTCCATACATTTTAATGAAACTTATAATTAACTATATCTTTTGAAATAAGTTTCATCTTCTTTTCTGTGGCGATCTTTTTGTGTACAGTTTTATTTTTACAGCCAGTTTTTAGTAATTCACCGTATTTTGCTTTCGATTTCGGAGATAACTTTCTATTCTTTGGTAAAATTTCATAGAAATTCTGGAAGAAAATTTATAGTTATAACATATTCATAATAAAATGTCTATATATATACTTCAAAAATATGTTAATTACTTTTGAATGTGGATGATTTTTGTAATCTAATGAAATCTTTCGAATTTCAAGCTTTGCCGATCTTTTGATTTAGTTAGATATATAAAAGCTTCACAACCAGTTTTAAAAGTACTGAAATGGAAAAGTAGAAAATATTATTCGAAATAGGTATTAGTTATGTATTATAATATTTATAAACTTATTATTATCGGTAATTTGATGACAAATATTATCATCTCGATATTCAAAGCATTATATTTGTTTACCTGGTTTGACGAATTTCCGCCGAGCGCGTTTAATAAGTTCCACCAAATTTACAATTGTATCGAACCTTTTTGTACACTAAATTTTCATTTTGAAGTCCTTTTGATTAAGTTTATTGCAATGCCCTCTAACGAAATATTCTTTATCAATTTTTTGGCTTTGACAAAGAATTTCATTCAATTCATCGAAAGATTTAAATTGTCGTCCCACATAGAACTGCTGCTCCATTTCATTGTTACTGAGAATATTTTCTTCAGACATTTGTGATAGTAGAAAAATTTATAATTTTGCAAAAATGGTACTATATTTAACAATATTATACTTACTTTCTATCAAAATCATCGATTAATTTTTACACTGGTCACAACTAATTGCTAAAACTTATGCTAACACTGGTCACAGCTAATTTTTTAATCTGTTTTCAAAATATTGTTACAAATTTTGTATAACCAATTCACCGTTACTGACGAGTTAACTCGTCTATTTAAAATATATTGACATACTATTTATTTTGAATGGCGAGTTATCTCGTCAATAACAGGAAACTGGATAAACAAAAAGCTTTGTTTATAAATGTTTTCTTTTATCATTCACTGTATTGTATTCCAAAAGAACGATTATTTTTGTAAGTATAGCTGTTATTTAAATAATATTTATTATTATTTTAACAACAATAATAATTGTTAAATTTATTTATAAAATTAATTATAAGCAATTCAATAGTAACACAAATTTATAAAAGGTGTCGCATAATTCCTGAATTCTTGTTATAAATACAAAAGAAATAACAGAGTGTAATCATTGGTGCTGAAGGTGCAAATATTTAAAATTACAAATATTAAAGGTAAGTTAACGATTTTTTTCTGAAACACTTAACAGATTTTTATTAGCTAATATTTAATTTATGTATTAGTCTTTTTTAACTTGCATTCTTTTAATTTAGGTGGCTGAAAATAGAATTTTCAATGTTGGACAAAAAGTTGAAAAATTTCAAGATTTTATCAATCTTAAAACAGAATACTATTTAAATTCTGCTTTACTATCAAAAACAATAGCTTAATCCAAAACGACGAGGAACTTCGTGCACGTTTCAAAATCACTTCAGCCGTTTATGCTTGTAAGCAACGAGGTGTTTTCATATCCAAAGAAAAAGGTCATCGATCCTTAAGGTATTCGATTAGTTTATTATTAGATTTTGAAAATAGCTAAACGAAATCGAAATTTGAATTGAATTAATTTTTCAGATCTCAAAAAGTGAACTGTCCAATGTTTGTAAAGCTGAATATTATTAAGAAAAAACTCACGTTGAAATTACAGATTTTCAATGAGATGGTGAAAATCATCGGCATCAACATGTAAGTATTTCGTAAATGATTTTAAAATCTATTATAAAAACAAAGTTAAAATAAAATATATTTTTCTGCAAATTATAATTTACTTTATATGATTTGCTTACAGAAATTGTTGGACCAAGTAAATACGGTCGAAGTAAACCACGTCCCGGAATCAGGAACCAACGCCCCTGCAGAAAAGACTGAAGAGACCAGCGATCGAAGCATGAAAGTTTATGAAGAGTACAAACAAAACAAGTTAGATACCAACAGCTTGAAAGGTATAGTAATTCCCAAAGTAAGTGCTCGAGGACGCAAAAAGGGGAAAGTTCTCACTGCCGTTGGACTTCGAAGAAAAGTAAACGCAAGTGTTCCAAAAATACCATTATCTGACAAATCAGATCAAAAGAAAACTCGAACTGTTCCGAAGATTCCATTTTCTGAAAAATCAGATAAAGAGAAAACTCAAATTCTTCTTGGATGGTTAAATTTAAATGAAAATCAACTTAAAACCATTATAAAAACATTAAAAAAATCACTGAACCAATGTTACAAGAAGTTGAAGATTGTTCTTTGAATCAAAATCTTGTTGAAATCAACTTAATTGAAAGTTACTTTAAAATAGAAGTTTTCAAATATTTTTAAAAAAAACTACAAACAATGACAACAAAAACAATCATTCAACTGTTTTATTTGTAAGAAGAGATTATGTAAACCTTGTATATTTTGTAATTTTTGTGTTCATTGGTTTGATTTTAAATGCGTGAATATCAAACAATCATCGAAGAATGAATGTTGGTCTTGTCCTAAGAGTAGCAAGAAAATTTTTTCGACGTAGAATTTTGTAAATGGTTCTATTTAATATGTATAATTTCTTTTTTTAATTAAATTTTAACATATAATTTTTTTTTATATTGTATAACAGTGCTCATTTTATAATTAAAGTTTTGATTTAGTTTGAAATATAATGGAAATTAATTAAATTTATTATCGGCAATAAAGTATTATTTTTGCACTGTATTTAATTTGTAAATCATTATTTCCATTTAATACTTGATAATGTTTCTTAAAGAAATGACACGAATTTTCTATATTTACTATAGTTATATTTATTAGACGTAAATTAAACAAATAAATATAAAAATATTGCATTAGAGACACGAGACACGCACAGTGGTGCAGTTAGACATAACCAAATAATAAAATCAAAATAATTGTTTATTATAAGATTTTTAGCAACATGATTTGGTTGTATTAAAGGGTACTTCGTAAAACCATTGCCTTTAATGAATACATTATTAAACCAAATTATTAGTAGTACAATTATGTTGCTAAGGATCTAAACTTTCATGTTTGCATTAGTTCTTGTTTCTACAATATCAAAATTAAAAAAAATAATTTTCCACCTTCTACTACTCTACTGTAGAAAAAGTAAAAATAAAATAATGTTTGAAATCTCATAACAATTGTGACGCAGAAAATACAAATTTTCATTTGGAAAGACTTTAATATTTTTATTTTGACTATCTCTCAGGGAAAATTAAAAAATAGCTTAGTATATATCAATGAAAGAGCCAACTTTTTGAATAGGGTCAAGTCGGGTAAAAATTATCAGGTTTTGCAAACTTGTATAAATATATCATGAATTAATCATAAAACTTCATCATTTTTACGTGAGAAATATAAGTAAAGATCTTATAATTATTGCATATTTAAAAACTAAAAAATTAACTGTGTTGAATTGTTATAACAAATTATATGCTGATCAATTTTACCCGCTAGTTCGGGTAAAAATGATCAGAATATAGTAAGTTAGTAATAAAGTTTGGACTTATAAACAAATATTCTGCGGTATTTACAACATTTACAATACTTCAAATTATGTTTTCCACATAAAAAGTTTAAGTTTTTCATGTTACATTTGAAGATTGACAATAAATTTGACAATTAAACAATTTCACACAGCCACATTGTGCTACAGGTAACAATAATAATTATTTTTTAATTGTACAATTACTTTTAAACTTACACACATTTATTTTCATTAATAAGAAAAGTTTGTTTAATGAGAAAAAAAATTTTGGTAAATGTTTTCAGTTATTTTTATTTACAAATTCAACTGATCATTTTTATCTGTCTTAACCCTACATGAAAATTGGATTTTTTAAGTGACTGGTTAATATTTAATAACTTTATAATTTTTAAAGTTGTTGAAAAAATCTTATACTTACTTCAATAAATCCAGCAGCAAATAAACATTCAATTGCTCCAATTGCGGACATAAGTTTTTTTTCTATTATAGCATTGCTTATACGTATTTTTCGATATTTAATTTCATTTGGATTGTTGATTATATTGTCACACATTTTTATCAAAATTCCTCTGGCTTCCTTTTCGACGCTTTCTTCATTTTCATTTAACAACGTGAAACAATATTTAAAATTAGGATCCATTTTTTCGAAATTGCACTGAAAAACAAATAACAAATAATCATCAGAATATCAACTTTTTTTGTTAATTATTAAAGTTGGGTGAAAAATGTAGTAGTCATTTTACCTTGTTTTGGTTGCAGTAGAAATATAGAAACTTGGTTTATTGAGAGTATGAAAATTACTTAAAATAATGAAAGATTTTATCGAAATTCGGTGCCATATATAAATTTGGTTTTAATAAACTGACATCAAGAAAATATGCCAGCTCAGCTGATTACTATCCATTACTGTCACTTCATAATACATTAAGTCAAGTGGTGTGTCAATTGTATATATCTATATTCAGAGGGATATACGTTGCACGTTCAGTACTTCAGTGTTGCACGTTACACTTGTTTTTAACGTTAAATGTAAGTGATGCCAACTCATGAAAAAAAATAGCGGTAAATTTTAAAACTTACAGTATGAAGTTAGGATTGTCATTAATCAAATTTTATATTTAAAAACTAACAAAACTAACAAAACTAAGTTATTTAAATTTTTTTTTCAGAAATTAAAACTTCTATATGCCTCAACAATGTGCAAATTGCAATGTTTATAGAACTAAATAACTGTTTTTGACCATTTATAATGCCTTTTTGTATTTTTTTGGGATAATGGCTAAATATCAAATATATCATGTTATTTGTTTTGTATGAATGAGCGTCGGTAATGTAGAAAGTCATTATTAATTACCGGATAGTGAAAATTGACATACCAAAATAAACGCGCGATGAGCATTTTGCTCATACTTGCAACGCCTGCTAGTGCGCCTGCTGCTATATAAATTAGTATTTTTTTCTATAGCATTGAAATTATTTGATATAAAACGAATGATTTATGAGAACTGAAGGTGAGAAGTAAATTTACATGTAATTTTTATCGAGTTTTAATTAATAATTCATAAATCTCTGGAGTTCTACTTTACACCATTTTTGAGTGTAAATATAGTGCATCTATTTGTTAGTTTAAATGAAGTTTACATTCGAAAAAACACTAAAATTGATGCTTAAAATACTCTATAGTTTCACTAATATTACACCAAGTTTATACCATTTTTAATGTGAATAAAAATACAATTGTGCATACTATATAGTTATATTTATTATAAAATATCTATATTAGCACGTATATATAAATTAATTGTTATTTTTATTAGTTTTTCTCACAGATGTTATTAAAAATGTTTATAAAATATAATATTATAAAATTTAATGTAAATAATACAAAATAATTTTATATTGAAATATTTATTTAGTCTGTTCTACAATTAATACGTTTTTAATAAACAAATTTTGTTTTCCGACTAAAACTCTATTTTAGTTTATATAGAAAGTAATTATTAAATGTGTGTGGAACTTTAATTGTAATAAAGCTCAAGATAAAAGCATTTGATGTAGTTTAGTGCATATGTTTAAATATACCAACATACCTATAGCAAAAAGAGGGTGGACTTCAAAAGGTGTCAATATTTAGTTCATAACATGTACTATTATTAATTTGTGTAAAAATAAATTAAGGTAACGTAAAAGTCAAAGTATTTCCATTTACCACAAAGCACGGTGTTTAAAATGATAAAATAATTTGCTTTGATATTTAAAAGCACATAAATAGAAAAAATTTAATGTTCTATTAAAATGGAAAAAGAGGTTGACAATTTCTGAAAAATTAGAAGTGAAAGAAAAAAATAGAAATATGAAAAATTATAAATGGAAAAAAGCTTCAAAGCTTAAAAAGTTTAGTAACTACTTGTATTTTGCAGTACAAATAAAAAGTTTTAATGAAATTGTAAAATATTAATTTATCAAATCGTGCTTACGTGTTACAATGTATAATTTTTATTCATGTATAAATACATTTTTTATGTAATATATTTTGTAAGCAGTAATTTTTATAATTTTATTGTTGCATTATTAAATCATTGCCATTAAAAAATAAAAAACATATTTTGAATTTATCAAGTACAAGAAATACAACTTTGAGTGAATTAAAAAATGCTTATATTTAAATATTTTGTTCATCAGCTTACACTTGTGTAGGCTTATCAGTTATGACGATATCTTGCTAAAATGTAAGCATATCTAATTAATCAGAACATCACTCAAAGAATATACTCATTTACAATTTCCCTCTTGCAGATAATTCATTTGAAGTGTAAAACTAACAAACATAAACGCTACTTTCGACCGATTCCCAGTTATTTTCTTCAAGTTGAGTATGCGTGAAGTATATTTACTGTAATTTTTGTTTTTTATAGAACTTGGGTTCAAGATTTTACAGTGAAGAATCCTGCTTGAAATGATAAAATGTGCAATCTTAGTGACTCAAATTTTTAACGTTATTAAAAAGTGTATCTTTTTTTAAATAAATTGATTTGAAAATAAAATATAAGTAATTATTATAAATATTCACGAATAATTCAATATTTTAATACGATAAAAAATGATATGCACAAAATTTATTACAAGAATTTTTCTATTATATTGCAGTTTATAGATAGAAATACTTTGTTGGAAAAAAATCTTGTTTGTTCAGAACGAAATGATAGTGTCATTGTTCAATCAAATTAATTATAAGTCTATTTTCTGCTTTTTAATATTACACTGACTTTTATATCATGACACGCCTTTTTATACAATTTTATTCAACTTATAGTTTTTGTTTAGGATAACCGGATAGAGTTGACTTCAAATGAGTTTTTTAGTCATAGTATAAAATAAACTTATGTAAAGATCCTCAACTATTTTATCGTCACTGTTAAGTTATTACAGTAATGAATAGTGTTTCATAAAGTGATTTTCATCATAAGAGACATTGGATTAAAGTTATAAAAGTACGAAGTTAGAATGTCCAAGAAATTTATGGTAACTTTTAAAAGCAAATATTGAAAAATGATCAGATTTTTTTGTATTTCATTTACTTTAATACATCTTAGACATAAATAACATGAAAATTTTATAATCATATTTTTAAACTTGAAATGAATAGTATTTTTCATTTATAAAAGTAATTAAATAATTAAAATTGTCAATTGTGCTAAGCTCACTTAAAAGATTTATTTCAATATTTACATACTTAATGCAGCTGTAATAAACTTTTCATTCCTTTTCTCTTATAAAATTATATTATTAAAGATTTAAATCAGAGCAAGTGCATTTATAGTGATAATTTTGAGTAAAATCATTTCTATTGTGATAGACTTAATCTTGTCTCAAAGATTAGTTTTGTCTTATTTAATTCGATAATCAGTTAATAATTATTATTTGTGTCGACATTTAACAATCTTAAATAAAAATTGTTATATTTTATTGTAGCCATTGTAAAGTGAATAAACTCAATGAGTTTTAAATTTATGTTGATCTTTAGCGTTTTAAATTATTTTGACTGCAAAATTAGTTCAGTGATGGAGAAAATTCGATTTAAAATAAACTGATTTTTTTAGTACGCGAGCTAATAGATTTAAAAAGTTATTATTGTGAGTAAAACTTTTAAACATAAAATTGTCATTTTTTCATTTAGAATTTTTTTAATTAATTTTAATTTTGTTAATCTCTCTGAAATGTTAATAAATTATTAATAAACAGCATGTAAAGAGTAAACATAGTCGGTACATTATTTTAATAACTAATTATCTTTGTTTAATACAATTTTGTACATTTAACCACAAATTTTGTTGGATTTGAACAATTAATTTTTATTTAGACAATAATAAATATTTTAAAAATATCATTGTCATGGTAGAAAAAAATATGAACCTTAAAGCTTTGTAATTATTTTAATTAGCATTTGATTTTATCGTAATGTTATATGATTATGAAAATTAATTTACTAAATTAGCTGAAAACTACTAAGTACTTAAGATTAAAACAATTGTAAAGTAATAACTTCAAGAAATAGTGAGATTTTAATCTTTTATTTAATATGAAAATATATAAGTTTCTTTTGTACAGTCGCTACTGTTTCACATTTCAAGAAAGCCTTAATTTGTTTCGTAAACTTCATTTGCTAATATTTCATTACGTTAACTTGAAGTTGCTAACTAGAACTACAGAAAGCATTCAATAAAACCAATTGAAATAATGCGAATTTAAAAAGTTTATATTTAAAGATAGAATTAGCAGATGTGTTACATTAATCGCATGATGTTTAAAAAGCGTCTTTTTAAATCACGCTATTTTATCATTATTTATTAAAAAAA
>JABFPM010003555.1:0-14169 GCA_022817325.1 Idris sp. 1 HC-2018 | reverse complement strand
AAAAAAATACCAATGAACGCATTGATAGGCAAAGCAAACCCGAGCGCTCGCGAGCGCTTGAATACAGGCGCCTGGCGCGCTATCTTTCTATAGCTCATATTTCCAAAACGACATCGAATTTCGACTTAAAAATTTAACAGCATATTCTTTATAAGTCACAGATTCGATTTATGCAATAAAAAAAAACGAGTTTTTGATCGTTCTAAATGGACTTCCCCCCCTTAAAGCATGAAAAATCGTTGTAATCGAACAATTTGAGCATGAAAAATTATCCATCTTTTGTCATTACGCATACAAAAGAAATATCTTAGGTTAGGTTGTTCATGTTCAAGGTAGGTAGCTTTCGAGATTACGATAACTTTCTTGACTGAGACACTTGAATTGACCAAAGGTGTCTCAACGAAAATGTCTCAAAATAAGACACCTAAGTTGCAGTGTTAAAATACAAGGTGTTAGAGTGCTTATACTAAAGATTAAGTACACGAGTTAAAAATTAAAATGTGAATTGTTGTTTACATTAAAACCGCCAGACTTTGCTGCCATCCTAGAATCGCCAAAGCATCATTTTTGTCGCTATACTGTTTTTACAGTTTTGTAAATGAAAAAATAAATATTCGAAGTGACATATTACTTTCATCATCGTCGTATTTATCAACAAATAATACATTTTGGGTTTTTATTTACTATGTATCAATCACTTTATTCAAATTTTGTTAACGAGTAATAAATTCAACATCTGTTTGAATTGGTTAAAATGAAATGGCACATTGATGTAATGTTTGTAAAATTATAAAATATTAGACGCATAACATCTTTTATATTTATTTAAATATTGAAGTTTAATAAATTCAACTTATTTTAATGAATTTTATACATGCTTATCATTATTATACTCGATTATTTATTATTGAAAACAAAAATGACGCTTTGACAGTTCTAGTGTTAAGGTTTTACAATGTAACGTATATATTTTATAAATTGTAAAATTAAAATGTAAACTCTCAAAAATGATTCACTTGCCTCACGCTGATGGTCAGATTGAAAAGTTACACCTATTTCCATGTACTTGAATTTGATTCCACTCACCTCAATCTAATTTCACATGCGCCAATCTGATCTTATACTATTTTTGTTTAGAACTAACCTTATTTTGATTGGCAAGAACAGATTTCATTTGCGTCATGTAGAAATATACTTACAATAAAATCAAATAGAATATCTACTAGCCGCGTGTGAAATCTACTTGCATCAAACCGACTTTTCTGACATTGTAAGATTAAAGTGAAGTAATTGTTAAGTTGTGTAGCGTAAGACAATTTTAAGGTTTTAAGTATTAATTATCAAAAGTAATAAGTTTCTAAAATTAAAATTGTTGAATTTATAAGATATTACAATATAGCTTTACAAATGTTAGACATTGTAAATCAAAATTACAAGCTAAACAAATAAAGTTGATTCAGGGGTTTATTGTATAGTTCACAAAATAGATATTATTTGTTTAAAATTTAATAGATTACAAATTATATAAATGCTACAATTGCTTTGTATGGAGAGAAAATGAACTCATAATAAAAAATAATTTAAGAATTTGGGGAATCATCTTCTTTTAATGTACTCCAAAAAAGTAAATTAGACTTTTAATTTTGAAATTATTTCAAATTCAAATCAAATTATATTGTCAATCAAAGAACTGTTGAAAATTCCTTAGATATTCGGTCCCAAAAATGAGTCCACTTCAGCTGAAAAAGTCAGGTTAAGTTTAAGGTTTAGTGTACATTACATGATCTAGCACCTTTCCCGTTTGATTTTCAAATAAGATTTAGAAATATTTGAAAATGTAAGTTTTTACAGTTTTGTATTGAGGTAGATTTTTTATTTATCCTATAAACGTTATTATTATATCCACCTGCTGATTTGTCTAGGTGTGATTGATACCAGGGTTCAGGTTGATCATTCATGATATTGATTAACTTTATTGCAAAAATAAATATAACATATTTTGTCAAAAGTTAGGATGAGGATGTTTTCTATGTAGATTATAAAAAGAATTTTTTTCTAATTAATTGTTTAGATTAAAAAGTTTTATTTTTGTAAATAGAGGCAAGACATTTTCCACTATATTTGTTCAGTTGGTACAAACACATTTCTTGTTAAAATTCTCTGATTAAGACAAAGACATTTCCAAGAAGATTTGCTTGATTAAGACGAAGACATTTCCTATTAGACTGAGACATTTGAACATTAGAATGAAAAAATTTCCTAAGATTTTTTGATTTTGAGGAAGATATTTTCTGTTAGAATAGAATTTAATATAAGATATTTATAAGTTTGTTTGAAAATTAGGACGAAGACATTTCCTATTTGAATTTTATTTCTTTTTAAGTCGGCCAATTTATTATTAAAGAATTGTGTTCTGTTATGTTTAAAAGTGTTTTATTCCCTCATCAGACTAAAATTAATAACTTTACATCATTAATTTGATATTAAAAAAATCCTATTGGAATTGTTTGATTCGGAAGCACACATTTCTTCAGTGTATAGAAGTCTAAGAAAATGGTATTTTATTTGACAAGTGGGAAAAGCAGGTGATTCCACGAGAGTGTGAAGTTAGCAGCACGAGCGAAGCGAGTGCTGCCTATACATTCGAGTGGAATTCCCTAGTTTTCCTACATGTCCAATACGATACTTTCTCTCAGAAGTACGACAATGGTATTTCTCTTAAAAGTGTAGCCAAAGGGTTGTTTCGAATTTAAAAAATTATAAAACAAATTTCAAATTTTTTTAAATTAAAATATTTTTAGTCAGAAGCATGATAGTTTTAAAAAGATAAAAAAACTGCAGAAGCATGATAATTTTAAAAAACCTGTTTCCAAAAAAATTACTAATTAAAAAATATTATTATTAAATATATTATTAGTGAGAAAACATGTTTCCAGTCTTCTCACCACGCCCCCAGTGGGAAAAATGAAAACTTCTCCCACTGACTTCACTTCTCCCACAGTAGGAAAAATAATTTTACAAAGTTTTAAAAAGAATTAAAAAGTAGTATATTTATTCAAATATATTAATCTCACTTTTTAACATAAATAATAATTTTTTTATGGATTTAACATTTGTTTCTAATCTAATATAAATAACATTTATTTATCGATTTACCATTCGTTTTTAATGTAAATAATATTTATTTTATCGATTAATATTCTTTTCTAATATAAATAACATTTATTTTAATAATTAATCGAAAAGATCGTCGAAATCGAAAATATCAAGATTGATTTGGTCAGCTTCCTAAGCAGTCCATTTGGTGGTATTTTTCAAAGGCAAATTCTCCGATGTTGATGATTTAAGAACATCATCAAATTTTTGCTCGCTTACTACTGGCTTGGTGCTAGAATTTTGACAAGTACCTTAAAATAAATATAAAAACACAATTATTATTTTTTTTCAATTCATTCAATAAAATTATTTGATTTTTTTTAACCTAAATTATCAATATATGAAGAAACTTGTGTTGTAGATGTCACTGTACAGGGAAGGCTACTGTAGTTTCCTTGCATTGACCAAGTTGACGATGCTTGGCTGAAGTTTTCTTTCACTTCGTCTAAAAATGAATATTAAAAATTAAATTAATATTTCAGAAAAAAATAATATCTTAAAAATAATATATGTTAATTTTGAATTAAATTAGAATTAATTTCGAATTTATTTATTTTACCAAAATTATCAGCGTTTGAAGCATCGGGTGACGCAGATGTTATTGTACAAGTTGGACGGCATTTAGAACTTTTTTCCAGTGTCTCAGTTGACGTTGATTGGCCTAATACTTTTGAAGAGGACGTTATTGACCCAGAAATCATATTCCCAATTTGTTTATTGTGAAACAACGAATGATCTACGTATCTATTGACCGTTTTGTCGTTTAACCACCCTCCGGCTCTTCTTAATGTCAACATGTCCGCTCCAGCATCTGCTAATAAAGTCGCAGACGAACGTCTGAAACTATGACCGGTGAATGAATCGGCATCAGGAAGCTTTAAATATTTGGCTACTATTTTCGGTTGTTTATATATCTTGTTGATACCAACAGGCTGCTTTGTGCATTTACCATTTTGGTAGTTTATAAAAAAACGATCAATAGGTGCATTTTTTGGTCGTAATAGGACATATGTTTTCACTATGTCATAGAAGACGTGGTCAATGACGAATTTCCTATTTAATTTAATTTTTGTATTATTTATATCCACATACCATAGGTCATGGTAATTATGCACTTCATCAAATCTTAATTTGAGCAATTCATCGCTTCTACACGTCCCGCATATGCCAAAAATAAGCACGATCTTATATAGATAGGTTATATTTATATAAAATTCTCATATTATATACATTTATTTTTTAATAATTAAGGTTATGTTTAATTAATTATATTTAAAATGTACTTATTTAAAAACTGAAAAAAAGAATACCGAGAAAAAATCCTTCGTCAAATAATTTACCATTATCCAGTAAATATCAGAAAAATTTATTTTTTGTATAAATCTTTTTATTTTTGTTAATATTTAATTAATTTACAATTAATAGTTTCTTTAAATAAATTAGAATATTATAATATATAACCTCAATTTGTAAAAAAAGTTATAATATAATAAATAATAATATAAAAACCTTATTTAAAAAACCAACCTTTGTAAAAAAATACTCGTTGTCTGGAGCTGAGGAGATGAAATTATTAATTTGCTCGTTTGTGAAATCAGTAGCTTTTTTTGATTCGAAGCCTTTGGAATTATTTTTCAAAAAATACAACAATTGGTTGTATTTTGAAATATCTACTTTATCACGTTGACTAACCATTGTAGCTATCATGGAGTAACGAGACCATACTGTACTCGGCTTCCAAGTTTTTGTCATCTCGTTGAAGTAAGCCAGGAAAACAGTTTCTGACAATGAATGTGACACACTACTTTTATTTCTCCATTCATTGAAATAGTCGTATGCGTTAATGTATTTTGCAAATGATTTTTTTGGAAGCGAATTATCCAGAGCTTCTGTAGCTGCTAATATAACTTCAGTTCGTGCGCCACCTATCTAATAAGTGGGAAAAGTAGGGATTTTTCCGACGCTAACTATTTTTCTCACTATTGCAAAAGAAGCACTTTTTCCACTAGTAACAGTGGGAAAAGGAGGTGCTTTTACCGTACGTGTGAGAGAAAAACTGTTTTCTCCATGACCTGAAACATTGGAGTTGGAATGCTTCTTCAGTTATAGAAATATCTTCCTTATATCGATTTTTTTGTGAGTATTTTGGTTATCAAATTCCTATAAGAGCATAATATTTTCAATTCAGTATTTTTTCTTTCATTGTTTCTACTAATTAGTTACAATAATTAATAGTAATAAAACAGATTTAATTCGAAAAAGCACATATAGAAAACCATTCAAGTATGTGTACAATTGATTGATTGAGAAGTATTTATAGGTTTTGTTTAATTTAAAGCGTAATTCTGAGTTATGAAATTAAACATGTTAGAATTGAGAAAAAAATAATTGTCGGTAAATTAAAATGTAATATTTTATTTTGTTTACGCGATCGAATTATATACAGGATGAAACATCAAAAAAAACATCAAACGTTAATTAAGACGGAGAGTGTAAAAAAAAAACCGTCAATTTTTACTGAGTGTCTTTTGTTTACGAGCTTTTACTGCATAAAATCAATATCAATAAGTAGAAGTATACTTTACAGTTTGCTTATTAAGAGTAAAAAACTCAAGTTATTTGAAACGATTCGTATTAATTTAATTTAATGAAGAAAGATTGCAGTATGTGATAAGCAGAGTTGAAAAATGATTGAATAAATTATTGTCGATCCTATCTTATAATGGCATTGATAAAATAGTATGAATTTTGCTTTTAAATGTTATTATTTTTTATCAAAATATTGATGAACTCGAGATAATACACGAGGTTGTTTTAATTTGATTAAAAAATAATAATTATCTGTTTTATAAACCATTCTCTCAAGTTAATTTTGTATAATTAATTATTTCATGCCGCTGTAATTTCAATGTTTTGATAGTTGTTGAATAATTCTGTTCGCAGGGAACATATCTCAAGCACTTGTAAGAAGATTGAAAAAGGGACCAAACCGAACGACCTAATTATATACTACGAATAAATTCAAGTACAAAAATATTATCGGAATACAATTTATGTCAAGCCGTATAGTTACAACGAATTTCTTAGAAATTGTTAATTCATAATTAACGTGCTGTGTGCTGGTAGTGGCAGTAAACTACGTGTCTTAAATAATTGTGGGCGTATTATCATAAGCGCCCTTTGACTAGTCACCATCAGTTCCTCAGTTGCTGGAAGCGCTGGGGGTTGTAGCCCTTTTGTGGGGTACCCCTCATTTAAAAAACGTCAAGGTAATTGAATAAACAAAGCATATTTAGTGGGATGCGTTGACAACATTTTTGACCGGCTGCCCTCTTAATATGAAGTTTTCAATGAGAGAAGATGGTGCTACACATTTTTGGTAACTTTTTGAAGAATTTAGGGGGTACAGAAACTCTATCTTTGGGTACTTTTTGTACATTTTTAATCATGTCGCAAAGGATTACAACATGAAATCAAATTTGTCTACAATTTATTATTATTTTAACGAGTAATTAGCGATATTTTGTACAAAAAAAAAAAAAAAACTACTGCTGATATACACTTTATTGCTAATTATGCGTTGAAATGTTAAAATGTAGACAAATTTGGTTTCTAAAATATAATAACATATTTTTTTATTTTGACTTTATGATATGAAACATAATTTAAAACAAAAAATCATTTTTTCGTAAAATTTTTCAAAATACTTGAATTTCAATAGGCCGGGCCCAAGGTTAAATGAAGGTGAAACTGGATCGATTTGTGTGGCCCTTAAAGGCATTTATGTGGGAACAAGTTATCCAAAAACTGACGCAATTCGTATGCTGTAATCCTTTGCGATTAAAAATGTAAAAAAAGTACCTAAAGATAGGGTTTCTGGACCCTCTGCGCACCCCCTAAATTCTTCAAAAAGTTACCAAAAATGTGTAGCACCATCTTCTCTCATTGAAAACTTCATATTAAGAGGGCAGCCGGTCAAAAAAATTGTTTCTATACACCCTAATATTTAGTAATCATTTTTGCATCAAAAAAAGAAATGTCCTCGTAATGAAAAATGTTGGATTATTACAGGAGTCGGAAATACATGGGGTCGAGGAGGACGTGTCCGCGGAAGCAGAGGCCGCGAAGGAGGAGCAAATTATGTTCTATCTCCTGGTATCAATTCTACAAATTACGCAACTGGCATTCAAGGTATCGATCCAGAACTTCGTGAAGCTGTTAACATTCTTGGCAAACGTAATCAAGTTGGGACCTTGACTGGAGTACCTCTGCCACCTGGGGATTCTGATGACAATGATAGTGAAATCGAGATTCCCAAAAAACCACCAAGGCCACTTTATATAAGACTTATCAATTACATACGACAAGCATGGACTGGAGTTAAATTTGCACTAGGTATGTATACACTTCTGCTGCTGACAGGATAAAACACTTTATGATTATTATTAGCACCAGAGAAGTGTCAAGCTCATTGGTTAAACATTTGATTTGGGTTTCAAATCGACATTTTTCACCAGTGAATTGATTGTTAACATTCTTTGACAATTAAAAAATCCTTATCTTTCAGACTTCTTTTTTTTTTCTTTGTTGACAAAGTTAAGTCTTGACCTCTGATTTGAGCACATAATAAGGCAGCCTGAGGACAACTTTGAGACTTTTTAATTTATCACGACGAAAGAATTTTACGTTTCTTATTAAATTCATTTCTTTCTATTAATTTATTTTAGTATTTGAACTTTTTAAATTTTCGAAACTGTATTCGATAAATTTTGTATTCAGTTAATACATTTAACGAAAAAATTTAACTGAAAATAATTAAATAACTCGTTTCATGTCATGATTATCATCAAAACTATTATCCCAGACTTGGCGATTTGCAAATTGCTTTGCTTTACTTTTGTGCTTTGCGATTTTTCTCCATGTTCACCGCGGCAAAGGCACCAGGTGACGAGTATTGGAATTGAAGCACTTTTTCACTCGGTGAGCAGCACAAAAACAAAATGCCTGATCTAGCTAAAACTGGAGCGGCAGGATAAGCTGCGAGTCAAGTCATTATGTATAGTAAATTCTAAAAAATAATTCTCATTTCATGATGAACTTACAGAAATATGAAGAAACATCATTTCATGTCAATGTTTTGCATGTTTTCTACAAATTTGGATTCGTATTTCGTTCATAAAATTGCTTTTTAGCAAGTTTGTTAAATGTTGTCTTTTGGCATTTATCACGTCAAAACCAAGAAATTATCATCTGCTAAGTGAAACAAATTGGACGGAATTTCATTTAGATTGCAAAGGCGTTAATTTCCTCGAATTTAAAAACACGTAGTTCATGATTATACATCGAAAATGGTGTTGAAAGCTTATCGCGACTTCTCAAATCCGGAACGAAACCACAAAAATGTGGAAGACGATACCGTTTAATGTTGTTCTTATTTAATTTCGAAAGTAAGTCTAGGTTTTGAATTTCATCAGATTTAGGGGAGACGCGACCAATATAGACACACCGACAATACGGACATGTGTTAACATTTAAAATATACTCACTTTTTTGAAAATTGATTACTAATTATATTATATTTTCAATTTAGTTATCATCTAAAAATTTTCATTGATAAATTTATAATAATAACAAAGTATTTTCAACATTATAGTCCTGTAAATATATAATGGTATTTTCCTATTTTTGCCGAATGAATTCTATTTGAAATAAAACAAGCTTTGGTCATCAAATATTAGAAAAAAAATTTAATGTATTAATTGAAGGCAAGGATTCTATAACCGGACTTGCGCTTGAAAACTCGTAAAAATATTGTCCAGTTCTAGAATAAAGACAAAAAAAATTTTGTTTCATATCGAATTAATTTTTGTAAAAGTTATTAGCAATTGTTTATGAGAGCGCGCACAAAGAAAGTTGCGCGGCGTTGCGAATTCGTCACCATTAATTTGTTTCGTTAGGCGTTGACTTGGAAAATAAATAACTGGACAATATTTTTACGAGTTTTCAAGCGCAAGTCCGGTTATATAATCCGTGTCTTCAATTGTAATCTTAATGAGTAATTGCATTAACTCAAAATGATCAAATATGAACATTTTAACTTAAATAAAACGATAAATATGACGAATATTATGTACAATGTTAGTCTTTTTAAAGTAGCGTTAATGCGTGAGTTATTAAAAAAATGTATTTACCAAATAAATTTAATAGGCGTAAAAAATCAATTGATAAACATTAATGGATTTTCTTTTATTTAAAAATAATTTTTTTTTTAAATTTATTTAAATAAAATAAAATTAAAATTAAAAATAAATTAAAAATTAATTTTAATTTTTGTATAACTTATTTAAGAGAACCGTCGACCGAAATTGTTAAAATATTAATTTCCAATCGATTTCAATGAAATTTAGATTACTTATATTAATTAAAAAAAGAAAATGAAATCGAAACATCAACAAAATTAATAATAAACAATGTAATTATTAATAACTTAAGAATTTATGGGGTAGTTTCCAAATGTTAAGGGTACCTCAATTTTGATCCGATTTGGGGTTACTGATTGTTAAAATCTTCGAAATTTAATAGAGAATAAATCTGTTAGACGATATTTTGATATTTTTTTGCCAATCCAAGTGTTTATGAACAAAGGCTCTAAACCGCTGAAAATGATCAATTTTCAATGTTTTTTGTAATTTTTTTTTTAACTTTGCGTATCAAAATTTTTTCTAACAATTTTATAGTAAACTAAATTTCGAACATTTTGCCATTAATTAGATAAAAATGGATTGAAAATTGCGGTACGCTTAAACTTTTTAAAGGTGAGATTTCATGAAAAATGAGTTTGTGAGATAATCGCGTTCAAATGTTGACAATCTTTTATTAGTATTAATATATAATATAACGTATCACAAATTTAATATATTTAATCATATATGCCAAAGCCATAATAGGGGCCTTCTTTTTTATTTATTGAATGTTCTTTGGCTTCTTTTGTCTGCTTCAAAGCAGACCTTTCTTGAATATCCTTTTACCCCAAAACTGATCATTTCGACGTTGCGCGCGCACATTAAAAATGCCAAATAAATTACTTTTTTGTTAACATAAAACAATAATAGCACTGCATGAAAGAGCAGACTTCGGAGTTTTAAAATAAGCAATAAAAAATGTTTGGTAAAAAAATCGATTTTTGATCGTTTGTAGATCGACGGTCCCCTTAAACTCAATTATACGCATAAACTTGAAAAATAACCGCAATTTTCCATGACACACAGATTTTCTAGAATTTATTCATTGATAATAAGTTAAAGCTCTATTGAATATATTATTTATGAGCATTTTCAATATAAAAAGCGTATTAAATCTTTTTTTTTTAACTTTTAATCGTTTGTTTTGTTGACTTACCCATATTTGACCCAGACGCGTAAAATATGGATATTTGCAATGGTTTATATTTTGCTTATTATTTCATAATTAATCGCAAATTTTTGCAATAAACTTTATAATTTACAATAGATTAATAAATTATCTTCAGATTTGATATCTTTATAGAATATTTTAATGTAAACTTTATTTTTTACACGACTTTTTATTTAGGGTGTCCATATTAGTCGCATCTTTCTTAATGAAGACAATATTATTATTTTTTTGAAATTTAATTCGCATCTTGGGAACTAGTACCACTGAAAAATGTATTAATACGGGAATGTATTTTCAAAAAATTTGAAAATAAAGATTTAAGGAAAAATTAATCACAATCAATTGTAGTTGTAGATATTTTTGCTGGAACTAATGTCTTTAAATAAACAGATAAATCTGGAATCGGAATCGTAATTTAAATTATTTTGATTTTTGGTTTTTATAAAATTTGTAAAAAAATGTAAAGAGTATGTAAGTTAATTATAAAATTAGAAAATTGAATTTTAATAAGAAGTGAAATATTAATAGTAACTCAACTATAAAACAGAATTTATACATATATCATCTCAATATAGCACAGTTACGAATATATATGCTGCAAGCAATAATTTGCATTCCTAAAATGAAACAAAAATTAAACACCAATATAGAACATAATTAAAATTTAGAACTAATACAAGTTTTTTTGCTAACAGTACAAAATTTCTTGCAGATTAGTAGTCTACTACACTGAAACAAATACTACAGAACAGTTGCTTAAAATAAAGAGCTAAATTTTAGGCAATTAGTGCCTAGAAAATAGACAACAGTTATTGGCAACATTTGCACACTTTTAGACAACTGTGAAATAAATAAATTGTGAAAATCGTACCCTTGAGAACAAATTAGTTAAAAAAAGTCAAAGTTTTATAAAATTATTGTTTCGAAATTGGTATATTTAATAGTACAAGGCACATTTTTTTTATTGCAGATATGTCGGTAATACACCAACTTTGGATTTTGCACGCTGAAAAGAAGTTAAATTACGTTAAATAATAATTTTATTTATCAATTTGATATAAATTGAATTTGCCTTTTGTTTAAATATATATTGATTTTTAATAAAAGTATAGGAATTAGCTTTAATCAAAAAAGTATAGCAGTAAATTTTATTTCTCATGTATAAATTATTAAATTAAATTCATTTTTCCTCATACAATATGTTTAATTTAATTTTTATACAATTAACATTAATCAGTGTAACTTTCGTTTTGCGGGTTAGTGAGGCTGTCATATGCTCTCCATGTATAAGGATGCAGGATGAACATTTAAAATTTTTCCTAACCAATACAATTTTAGTGAAAGTGATAATTTTCTTGCACAAAATAATTATTTTTTACTTTATAATGTTGTAACTGAAACTCTATTAATTTTCTTTAATTTGTAGATACTTTTTTTTGTAATAAAATGGTTTTCATTATTTCACGTTTAAGTTGGTAATAAACATGCCATTTTCTGGCATAATAAGCAGATTTGTGATTCATTTTTATTAAATCTCATTGAACCAAAGTAGTTAAATCTGGACCTATTATGGTTCTATAAACTTTGTGCTTGATTATGAAATTTTTAATTCCCATTCTAGACTGATTCTAGACCCATTCAAATGTCTTTTTACAAATCTCCATTTTTGGTCAAATCTATCTCCAGGACCTTGACATATTTTTAAATCAAGCAAAAAAATTGCAAGGAAATTACTAGGAAATCAAACTCGATAACTGTTGCAGTTCCACTATGGAAAACACGAATGTAAATCACGGTTATAAAATTCTTTGAAAGTAAGGTCACGTAAACAAAACTTAATTTGAGCCTTTGTGGACATCAGAGAAGGTAACTCCAGATTTGATTTAGACAAGTGCAAATCTATAGTACAGATTTTCTCCACATCATAGACCCAGATATATACATTTTTAGTTCCCAAATGAGGTGCTTTTCTGGACTTTTAATAAATGATATCGACTATCGCAAATCTGGATCAAATCTAGACATTTTGCTTACAACCCAGTTCCATTATAGGTTCAGATTTGATCAATTTACCGATTTCCGCGTCTTTGGGAAGATCCGGATGTCCGGGCTTGGTTCATTGGGTACTGTACAATGACGTGGTCAAACTCAAATGGATTAATCCGACATTATAACTAAGGTTATGTATTTACTTTATTTTAAATTTTAGATTTTTCTCCGTATTTTGTAATATGTTTCATATACTCTTTTTGTACTGCTCCATTTAAACCTATGATTTAGACTTACTTTTTAATGTTAATCTTCCCGAAATCTAAGAGGACAAAAAATCGGAAAAATTCATAGATCTTTTTTTGATCTTCATTAACATAATATTAAATTTTTATTTAATTCTTTGTATTTTAATTTACTAGTGAATTTTCTTAACAAACTGTTAATTATTGATTTTTAAACAAAGACTTTATTTCAAACTGTCAAAATTGTAATTTTCAACTAATCAATAATTTTAAACAATTGAACATCTAATTTCCAAGTTCTTTTTGACATTTTAATGCTTTTCGAAAAGGCAAATTTAATGTTGACTTTGTTGGCGTCAAGGATATATGAAAAAAAATTACATATACAATGCATATATAATTTAAAAAATAATATGTCGTGTGTCTTTGAACATACAAAATCAATTATCGCTAAAACCACAATTTTATAAGACTTGTAGTTCCTGAACTAACTTATTCCCAAGACTAACATTTTCACAGTTCAAGCGTTTTCTGAAAATAGGCAAGATTCATCAACGAATAATTCTGCCAAGTCATACTCGATTTCGTTTTTTAATGGCAGTTTTTGAAAATTTGTAACAAGACCAGACAATACTCTCAATAAAAAGTTTTTATCGTTGATGTTTCTGTTTTTTGCAGGGTTTTAAGAATTAAGAATGGTTTGTTAGTTAACTTATTTTAATTTATTATTATCGACTCTCATTACAAGGTGGTATAAGATAAATTATTAGAAAACATTCTTCGTGAAAGTAGAAACAATAATGAAATAAATCAGCTTGAGTTTTTGAGTTTTCTGTTTTTTTGATAACAACTATTACAACTAGCTTATCTTCAGAAATTAAAAAAACTCTAGAACTGGCCATTTATTTTATATCAGGCTGAAAATGTGAGAATCCTTTTTTTTTCGGTGAGCATTTTGACGCAAAAATTAACATTCGGATGCAATTAATATGCCCCAAAATTTCGCAAATTTGCTCAGATATATTATGAAAATTGAATACATTTTAATATTTAGAAAACTAAATTACTTAACCAGTTTAAACCTTTTATGATTGTTAATGACTATCCATTATTAAATGTTGATCTTTGTTTTATAATTTTGAATTGGAAAGATGTGAACATGTATTAACATTTTGTAGGAAAATAATATAATAATTAACAAATCGAAATAAACTTTAGTTAGTTAAATGCTTTTAGTTAATGTTCAATTCATTAATCCTTTTTTTAGGAAACAGAACCGAAACCGGAACCGTTTGTTTGATAAAATGTAAAACCGTAACCTATATTTCAGTCCCTGGTTGTTAGATTGTACGGTAATTATCACACG
>JABFPM010003554.1:0-14172 GCA_022817325.1 Idris sp. 1 HC-2018 | reverse complement strand
CGCAACTCGTGAGTGATGCATGCAGTAACAATAAGGAATGTATTGATATAGAATCAACTTCATTGAATCAAATTTTAAATTTGTATTCAAAAGTTACCGGAAATGACTGTGTATCACATATTAACGACTATGAGACTATAGATGATTACGTCTCTGTATTTCCGGATTCGAGTGATGAATCTATTATTGCAACAATAAGAGATGACACAAGTGACGATGAAAACGAAATTGAAATTGAAGAAGAAAACGAAAGTCAAGAACCAATATCTTTTTTACAATTAATCGACAAGGTGGAAAGTCTGCAAAGCGTTGCAAGTAGTCTGGATTTTGTCACTGAAGAACAACTGGCTACACTGGAATCGTTGAGAAACTCTTTTGTAAAGCAAGCCATCAAATGTAAAGTACAAACAAAAATTACTGATTATTTTAAATAAAGTGGGTACCACTCTCTCGATTTAACGATATTCGGATATAACGATGTTCATTTTCCTAGTCCCCTAAAAATCGTTATATCGAGGTTCGACTGTATTACTATTAAATAATATTAAATTTTGCCAAAGTTGTATGCCAAAATTTGAAACCTTACTTTCATATTTTACATATCAAATGTGTAATTAAATAAAATATAAATTAAGGGAATAATTTGGATTTTCAGGATTTATATAGAATTGATAAATAAGTTTTTTAACCACTGTTGAAACCATAGAAAATGATATGTTGTATGTAATCTCTAAAACACACTTTAATAAAACCAAACATATTCGCAATTTTATTAGTCATTCTAAGTACGCTCGCAATTGATATTTAAAGAATGATATAATACAACAATATACAAACACTATAGAATAACAATCACACACACACACACACACACACGCACGCACACAAACAAACGCATATATATAAATAAGATAATATTCGGCGGTTACAAACGTTGTCGGTACTCACATGTTTTGAAATTTATATTTATACTTCTAGTCCAATACTTTTTAAACTTATGAGAATAAAGGCGCCACGTAGTGGCGGAAAATCGAAATAATAAAATGAACAGATATTCTATGCAAATAATGAAAACAATCAATTGAAAATTCAAGGTAAAATACAGACAATATGAATGTTTTATGTTCATATATAAATAATATAAATGAACGATTTATATAAATTTTATTTTTACAATATCACTGCATTAAATTAATGTATGAAATGAGATGCATACATAAAAATAGAAAATTAATAAAAAAAATTGTTTAATGTAAAAATAGTTTGTGTAATTATTTTGAAAAATTACTTATGAATCATGAATAAAATAAATAATTTTATTGTACACGCTAATATTTTTAATTAATTATGTGGGTCAATAAAAAATAATTAAAAATAGTAAAAATTTTATTTATTGAATATATTAATCATATATCATTTTTCACTCTACTATCCATTAATATTTATAAACAATGAATGAGGGAAAAATAGTTTTTCGTGATAAAAATGTGTACTTTTTATCGTAAAGTAAATGCACCAGTTTAGAATCGACACCAGTGAATAATGATGCATTTAAAATACATTGTCTATCATTTTTACTCTAATGAAATGGCTATTCACTGGGGCTTGACCATTCACTGGTGCCTTTACCCTAATAAATTACTTTATTTGTTATAATAAAAGAAATTGTATGCAAAATTAAGAATTTGGTTTATTTTATAAGAAAACAATATACTAATCAAGCCCAAAGTTTGTTAATATAAAAGAAACCATTTCCAAGTCTGTGAATATTTGTTACAATAGCATTTTGTAAGATGCTTATATCAAATAATTTGTAATTATATAAATCAAAATCATAAATTTTATACGCATGATATTGTTCATTTAAGTAACGGTCATACAGTTCTCTAACTACAATACTAATACTGTTGTTTAACTTAATAATTAGATGTACATAGAAAAAGCATGGTCCATCTGTAAGGAAAGTTACAAATATTGAACCTTCTTTTATTTTTTTATTTCCATACATCGCCCAGGAGATTACATTCAAGTGATCATTTGTACTATCAATTATATGAATAAATTTATGTATTTCAGAAATTAACTTTTTTTCTACTGTTTTCACTTTCCCTGAACTTATTTCAAACATCTCTATACATTCTAATGATTCTTTCATAAATCTATAATTCAAACTTAGTTGGTGCTTTATAGCGATAGATCTGCATACGTTGATACGATTTGTTGAAACTTTAGAAACATTTTTACCAACGCGGTGTACGGATTCGCAACGAATAGAACAAATTTTCCACAAAGGGCCTACTTTTCTCATTATTTCTGGATAATGAACTAGGTGGTGATGCTTCGGTTTTGCAGATCTCGGAAATAATTGTTGAAGTAGCTGTGAATAGTCATTAATAACAATATGTAGCGTTTTATAAGTTTCAAAAGTAATTTCTTGACAAAATAATAAGTCAACTAAGTCTTTTAACTTTAATAACAATTCCCAGACTTTTGATTGTTCCCTATCTACAACATATTCTCCGATGATTAAATTAAGATTTCGTATAAAGTGCAACATTTCTGACGAAGACAATATAATGCTTTTATTTTTAATGTGTGTTTCGCATATTTCTAAAGGACAGTTTAAATCATTTCCAAAGTTGAAATATTGAATGTACTTATTTAAACTTTCTAATGTAAAGAAGTGTTTTTTTATAATTAAAATAATTTAATATAAGCCCTAAATCAGATCTGCAAATGCCCTCCAAAACATCATGCATGACGTCAACGGAAGGGTTTTCTGTTGCGTGAAAACTATGTAATTTGTGGAAAACACATTTTTCGGAAATTCCAGATTGAGAAAAATTATCTAGTGTTAATAAGTATTCGTAATTTTCTTTATCACGTAGATCACAATCCTTTTCATCGCTTATAGTATAAATGTTGTTTCTATCAACTAAACAAAACCTACAAAATTTATTTGCATTAAATGAAGCTGAAAAACCTAGCATCTCATGAATTGCAAGATTATCACCTATAATGAGCCCGAGATCAAAATAAATTTGTATACTTTTGTTCCTAAGTTGCACAGTAATTCCATTTTCCCTTAAAAAAGTTAACTCATCAATGACTTTAGAATATATAACTTCTTGTTTGAAAACTTTTTTATCTAACGTATTAAACAATACAAATAAAAATATATTTTCTACTTTAGATAGCATAGATGGAGGTAACAAAAGTAAGCTAATATATACGGCACCACATTTGGAAACAACTTTGTGTGTACCTAAAGGGTTATTATTCTCGTAATCATCATGATACAATGCTAATGGCAAAATTATTTGATTTGACCGAGATTTAATTTTATTTTTCCAATAGCTTCCTTGCGTAAAATTTGAAAATATCTCATTTTGAGATTCCAAAGAAGAAAGATATTTAAAAATTTCATCCGCAAAATTGGGAAGTTCGAATAACTTTTTTAATACTTTACGCAAAGGAATAAACTGTGCAACAATTTTGGATTTTACTAATTTTGGGATTCCATTCTTATTTTTATACTCGTCGTATTCACCAAGTGAATAAGTTTCAGGAGGTACAAATGTAGTGTAATTTTTAAAATTCGAAAATCTTTGAGCTTCAGTTTTTCGCCCACAAAACATTGCTGAACTTGCTGACTTAATGATGCTGTCAATTTCTAGTGCAACATTATCATATTGAATATTCGCTTTTAAAAGATTTTGAATTTTCGCATTGAAATCACAACAAATCTTTTCAAATAATTTTTCGGTTTCATCTATAAAAAATTCAACTCGTTTTCTAGTCTTATCAGGCAACGCAGATAAATTAGCTATATACATGTCGATCGCTTCGTAATTAATTTTAATCGTTTCATCTGTTCTCAAGTCTTTATTCTCAAAACTAAAATTTTTACTATCACAAACTTTATAATTATCTTTTTTTATTTATTTTTTCTATAAATGACTCATTTTCCGGATTGTCAGACATTGTATAATAATCATCTTCTGAATCATACTCGTCACTAGATAAAACATAAACCTCTTCTGTACTTAAAATATTACTTTGTAACTGGAAATCCGAATGCAATGTTTCGTTGTTTGTTTCAAAAATTACATTTTTAGTCAAGTGAACAGTATTTCTATGATGAACGAATGATTTTATTTTTGAATAACTTCTTAGACAATCAGTCTCACTGCACGTGAAATGTGATGATGTTCCATGGAATTGTCTCGTATGTTTAAATAAGCTAGCATTATTAGAAAGTACTGCTTTACATAGTGAACATTGCTTTCGAATATCCATTTTTTCTTACTTAAATTAAACATTTTTCGGAAAATTCTGCGATTTAAACTCGTTCTGCAAGAGTCCTAGAAGAACGTTCATGTTTCGATTGCATTTTACTCCTTCCAAAGGTATTTCGTAGAGTCCTGACTGAATAACCAACCAAAGGTTGTTGGAAAACACTGGATATGCAGTGTGAGTAGCCCAAAATATTTTGAAAGCTAGATCCAAAGCTGCTATAGTTGATGATGTCCTGAACATAACATCATTTAAAAGTACATAGTTGTCTTCAACACATTTAAGAGGGCCAACGGTAATAATTAGTGACTGTAAAGTCAGTTTCTGTTTTCGTAGCGATGTTTCTGAATTTCGGTGTCAAAGTCCCTTATATTCTAAAATGATAAAAAAATTGTTCACAAGTATTCATAGATAAATTTTACCAATGGATCATTACTTGTATTATTTAAATACAAACATAAAGTTAATAAAATTATAATAACTAATAAAACTAAAAATGATAAAATTTAGATTAAATTTAGATTTTAAAAATGTATAAGTAATAATACCTCAAAATGTTAATTATAAATGAAGCACGTATTTCTGCGTGAGATGGTTTGTTAATACTTTGTGATTTTGGAGCTTGTGCATTTAGTTTCCTTTTTTCGGCTGGCTTAGAGTACCCAATTAAATGTGGTAGAAGATAAAATACAATGGTATCTTGGTTTTCTGAAATATAATACAAGATAAATTATCCGTTATAATTGATTGCAAAACTTGTTAAGGAAATGTAAATTTAAATTTATCTTTCAAGTAATTACCTTTTGGTAACGTATCTAATGACTGGAATAAAAGTTTTTCATTTCCTGGAATTTTCTTTAGTATTGAATCTAATAATAATTGTTCGATAATAATTTTCTTTGCAACATCCCATCTATTAATTAATGCATTTATTTTTTCAGGATACAATACATTAAAGTCATTAAGCAACTAAAAATATCAAAAAAATTAATAATTAATAGTTTAAGACATTTTAAAAATTTAAGAACAAAAAAACTAAGTTTTATATTAAATTAGGCTCAAGCATATATATATATATAAAACACGATGATATTTTAAAAATCTTTTTAAAATCGAAGTTCAAAAATCATTTACTAGTGTTTTGCCCTTTTGTATTTTCAAACAAGGAAATTGTGCAAGGTAATCTTCTATTTCGATAGATCCCAGTAATAACAAATTCCTTCGCGATTTAAAGCTCAGCTGCCAGAAACGTAAAACTTCTTCCTATGGATCTAGGTGAGTTTTTAACCATTCAATTTCATCTCCTATTTCTTAATTTAGAAAGTAAAAATAAGTTAATTTTGTAATAAATATTTCGATGTTGATTTGTATATACTATTTTTCATTTTATTTTATATTTTAATAATGATTGTAAATTCAATATTTAATAGAATGCACATTAAAAAAAAATTACCTGGTACAATAGGATCAGTAGGAGTCTATTCTTTCTTCTTTGATTTTCGAACTGACGGAGCAAGAATACACTCAGCTCTCATTTTTTCCTTGACATAGTTGAAATTTTCAAATAATTTTCCTGAAGCACAAATTACTGAATTACCCTCACGCCTATAGGGTGAGTAATACGTAGACGCTGATTCCTTTGGAAATAGTTTCTGTATTTTATTTGCTAGAAACATAAATCGTTCTTTTGTGATGCTGAAAATAAATCATCAACAGTACATTTATATTTTATTAATCACAAATCATATTGTTCGTTCATGAATTTTAATAAAAAGAAAAAAAGGCTTACACAAATTTTGCCAAAACAGCACCCGAAGGAGATCTTTTAACACCCAATTCTTTTCTCTCGTTATAATTATACGAGTCAATTTAGAACGAAGAGCCGGATTGAAAAGTTTGTTATTATACTCTGATAACAGTTCTTTGCCTTCTGAATCATCATTCAAATATTGCTTTAGACTCTAGGAAAATAAAACAAATCAAAATTCATCATTTCAAATTAACAGCATAAATAAGAAATTATAAGTTATACAAGTATAACACTAATAATAATGAAAAATAAAATTTAGGACGAAATAAAGTAATTCATTTTTCATAATTTAATAAGTTATACAATAAAAGATACAATAAATTGCATTAATGTACTTTTAATTAAAACAATTCTCAAGTAAATACATGAAAATATTAATAATTAAATATATTTACTTTTTTTGTGGGGTCAATCAGACTTTTTTTTCGGCCTGGTCTGGATTGATCTGCCGAAGTTGATGCCTGCTGCTCATTAGAATTTTCAGTTCGTACTACTGTAACCTTTTCCCGGCAACTCAATGCGCGCTTTTCATCTTGCAGCAGTTCTTGCTCAAAAATCTGCTATAAATATTATAAGATAAATAATTACAATGAATGCGATATACTTGAAATACTGATAAAACATTCAAAGTTTAGTATTTGAAAATTTTAATTAAAACACTTCAAACATGATATTTTATGAACAAAATTGTTGTTACAAAAAGTGTCTCGTTTTTTACCAACAAAAAAAAGACATGTTAAAATACACAGAAATGAACAAGAAGTCACTAGACATTGTAATTGTGGTATACAATTTTTCTTTTAAATAATTTTATCTTACATCAAACATTGGTAAATCATTGGACATCATTTTCTCCAGATTGAAACTCATTTTTTTATAAATTGGCAAACACCTAGGAAACAAAACAATAAATGACATAAATTGATTACAATTAAAAAAGTCTCATTTTTAGTGTTAAACTTGTCAATATTGTTAAACAATCACAAAAAACATACACAAAATGTTAACAAGAGACATTACATTTGGAATAGTACAAATTGTATATGAATTTAATATTTCTCTTAACATTGTTGACATAAACTTAACCTCAAAACGAAAAAAATTTAAACAAGAATTACAGTTACATTTAACATCAATGAAACATAATTATTAAACTTACTGTATTCTGGAATCCTTCTTTTTTTTAAATGTCATTAGCCATTACATGACAATCCGTATTAAATTTTTTTTAAAAAAATTGTTGCACAATAAAAACCGGATAAAACGTGCCGACTGCCGACGACTAAAACTAATGCGCAACTACTTCCGCGCACCTTAATATATAAAAAGTAGAAAATTTTACAATATTTATAGCAATATTTACCATACATTATATGATTCTTTAAATATCAATGGGAAATACAGAAATACATATTTTATTGTAATTTTTTTTATTATATAAGTTACTTAATTTATTGAAATTAATTCTTTACTCTTGGTAAAAGTTTCTATTTTTTACAACAAAAACTCTTTGTAATAATGTTTCTTATAATTTTTAGGATTTATCTATAACTGCATTGTAAAAATAGCTATAAGTTGAAAACAAAAATCCAAATTTACTTTAAAATTTAATATAAAAGGCCTGATATGGTAGCAGTGCCAAAGTTTATAGGAAAAATTACCTATATAATTCTCTCGGTGTACTGTTCACTTTGAAAATTAATTTGGTAAACAAGTTCGAAGCATGCTATGTTCTAGAGAAGACAATGTTACAGTGTGTTTTCTCTCTCTACCCCCAAAAATAAATATTGTAGTTAACTTACACATTTTTTTAAACAAAAATAAATGATATCGAACCATAAAATACAATTAAAATTATTAAATGTTTGGCAAGAGTTACGCAGTATTTGTATCCCTATTCCCCCCTCCCCCCTTTCTCTAATTATAATTACAAAAACCCTCATCTGTTATATAAATATATCACTATCCTCTAAAAAAATTTATTTTGAATAAATAAATTTCCTTCACATATGTTTTCCAACAAAATTTTCTGATATCTTGAGGAGGCAAAATATTCTCTCCCAAAATGTAATTTTCCCCTCCCCTCTTCCACAAAAAAATATAATTATAAAAAACCCTTCTCTGTTCTAAAGATATATAACTCTACTCCCTAAAAATTTTTTATTATGGTAAATTTCATTCAAATAAGTCTTCCAACACAAGTTTCTGATATCTTAAAGAGGCAAGATATTCTCTCAAAAAATTTATCTGATTGAAAAAACATTTTATTTTAAATATAAGTTTCATAACTATTGAGATTATGAAACAGTCAAGCAAAATACATTGTAATAAGACTTTTAAGAAATTTTAGAAAATCACAATCTCGGAATGAAGACGCAATAAACATGAAACATTAGATTTCAAACTTATGAAAAATATATCTATCATGTAACAAAAACAAACTTGTTTAATCAATGATTTAATACAATTTTTAGAAATATATCACAATATAATGATAAGAAAAACAGAAAAAAGTTTGGAAAAAACTCTTGCTGGCCCGAATATTACACTATTGTTTTACTCAATATTGAAATATTACGCAACAAGGGCGGGGAAATGCGATTTGTTTACTCGTGGTATTGTGGCACGAGGCGAAGCCGAGTGCTGTAAGAAACGAGTGAGCTGTCGCATTTCCCGCCATGTTGCGTACGATATTTTACCTTACGAGGGCGGTAAAGTCATTTTTTGTCTTTATAATAGGGGAGGGAAGATTACATTTTGGGAGAGAATATCTAGCCTCCTCAAGATATCAGAAACTTTTGTTGGAAAACATATGTGAAGAAAATTTAGTATGTTAAAAATAGTTCTTTTTAGAGGATAGTGGTATATTTATATAGCAGATGAGGGTTGTTGTAATTATAATTAGAGAGAGGGGGAAGGGGTTTTATGTAACCATAAAAAGTGTTACGTATTTAAAACTCATCCCCCGGAGATTCAACACTGCAGAAGGCCAAAGATACGTTAAAAGTGTTCCGGTTAAATTGACTAAAGCTCAAACAAACGAACATAAGGACATTGAATTTTGCACTGCGTCGATCAGAGCTTGGGAATCTTTGGTTTTATTTTTCGGACCGTATGAAGTATTTTTTTTGTCTCAAGATGACAAAGCAAGGGTATCGCTTGGAATAACAGTCGCAAATAAGCATAGTGCAATTCCAATGCATATGGACTGCAGACTCACTTGATTATGATTGAGTGAAACCTAAAAAGCATAAGCTCATTCTGTCTGTTTATGCAGGTAAAGTCAAGAAAAATTATTTGCGAAATATTTAGTATTGCAATTTATGAGATTTTTCAATTTAATAGGTATTGTTCTTAAGGAAAACGGCTTGGGAAATCTCTAAGATATGAATTATCAGGCGTTATACCACACGATCAGTATAGTTCTCATCATGATACTAGGAAGAACAATTGATAAGGAGTTGGAAGAAAAATATTTTAAGCATGCGGGGAAAGTACTTTGCGAAATGTGGAGTTCACTTTCCATCGATGATCATAAAATGACAGCGAATAACAGCGATATAACAGATTAAAGATTCGAATTTTGTAACAAAAAATAAAAAATAGGTTTTTGGGTCGCTGAATACATTTATGCTGTCAAAAATGACTTCTGATAAATGAAAGTAATTTTTTTAATTGTCAAATCTTTGAAAACTGACTCATTTATGTCAATTTCAGTTGTCTATAAACATTTTGTCAACATTCACATCTAACAACGGTCAGTTATCATTTAAATTGTTAAAATTATGAAAATAATGCAACTAATCAATTATACATGTTTTTAGGATTCGTATCTCAAAATGATATTCACTTTCAATAAAAATATATTTTACAATTCAAAAAAATTATTCTAAACTTAAAGTGGTTTAGCCAAAGAGGTTTTAGTTGCATCTTCGTATTGTTTGTTGTATGCTTCGATAACTTGAACAATGTACTGTTTTTGCTCTTCATCAATTGGTAGTCTATTATTGTGCTCAGTTATGAGCTTCATCCCCCTTTCGGCAACATCATTAACAGCTTTCAAATTTTTTGCAAGTTGCAAGCCGTACTGACAACTTTTATCAGAATTTCACTGTGAAATTTCAAGATCGAGAAAAAAGAAGTTAATATTAAATCGTTCAAAAAAAGATATTAATTGCGGAGTAATGAAAAACTTGATATCTTTTTTTAAGATGATAATAAAATCCTCGTCGAATTTTTTCGGAAGTTTTTCATTTTCATTGACGTCGAAATTTTATTTTTGTATGTTTTCAACCATTTGTTTCTTAATTTTTGAGGGAATCTTCTCGTCGAAAAATGCAGGAACATCAGATCCAGAGGCCAAGTACCAAAGATGGTTGGATATTTTTTAGCCCAACTTTAGATACCTGAGGGTTGATAGCTTGATATGAATCTAAACGCTTTATAAAATTCAAATCTTGATTGGGAGAAACATTTGCGAGTGAAGCAGTATACCAGGATTTGACATAAAAAAATTATAAATAGGCACAGTTGTATGATTCTTTTTTTTAAAGCAGTTAGACGAAACTGTTCTCTGAATAAAAAAATCTTTAAGCAATAAATGGCTCGATCCATCCAACGAGCACGAGAAACATATCTTGGTTTATAGAATACCATATGTTCTGAAGCTTTTTCCAGGGAAGAAAGACAGAGTAAAAGTAAATCCCTGTAGTCGTCTCGTGGTTGGATTTTTAACTTCATTGCTTTATCGATTAGCTAACATATAAATATTTTCTGTGTAATCTTGTAAAACAGCTGAAATAGTATATATAATCTTGTAAACCAGTTTTATAAGAGTTTTTATTGATAGTTGTCCACTGTGATTGGAATCGTTTAAACAGAAGAATGTCAGGGCTAGTTGATTTTCCTAACAGAGTTTCAAACACTCCAGTTAGAATAATTTCAAATATGTGATGACGAGACGATAGGTAAAGACAATCTTGATTGAATTGTAGCTTCAAGAGTGCTGCAGCACCGTTTTCTGCCCCAGGCCCGAGCGCAAGCTGAAAAAGCTGTCGAGTTTTTCTAGCGAGGTTGAAACACTGTTTTACTTTCAAGAAACATACGATATTTTATGTCACGAAAGCAAAAATCGAACTGTTTTATATACTCGTTGGCGGGAGTTTAACAATATCAGCTTTAAATTAGTGAGTAAATCAGCACGATTTCGACTAGAGTGACATAAATATTATTAATGTCTTGAATACAAAAAGTCCTTTTTTTAAATATTTCTCATTGTTCATAAATTCTCTGCTTTAATTTGTTATATTGGTTCCATTTGTTTTTTCGAATAAGAGTATAATTCTTATAATAATAAAAAAAATCATGTTGATGAAGTCCTAAATACATCAAGTTATATTTACATAGTATTTTGACCATATCACTATCCTCTCATTTACCATATTAGATTACCCTATTCTGACAATAACATCAACAAATTAATGTGAATATGTATCACGTCATTAGTTTATCATTGTTAACCTCTTTTTTTCTCATTGTCACATCATGTTTGCAAAAACTCAAAACCGTTTATGAAGAAATAAATGAGTTAAACCTAAATATTACAGTATTAATATGAAACGATTTTTGTTAAATGGTTAAAAAACTTACTTAAATTTTCCCTGGGAAGCGAGCGTCACGTCACGTCTTCTGACCATCACGTAAAGTGTCGTAACGAGACTATTGTGAGAATTGAGTTCATCAAAATTTAAAAGGGGGGAGGGGGGGGGGGAAGAAAACACTTTTTAAATTATATATTAAAGTGTTTTATATTGATAGAGTTGGATTTTATTTTCATTTTTTTTCAACAAACTCACACTTTAAGAAAATCGTGTTTTACAATTTTGACAATAAACACTTTCATTTATGGAGAAATACTGATTCTTACAAGAATTTTCAAGAAATTTGAATATCAGAGTTTTATATTTAAGTTTTGTCAGCACAATTGGAAAAAAAGGAAAACAAACAAATACAAATCAACATCAGATAATTATGATAAAAAATATTAGTAATCAGAATTTCTCGGGTTCACACACGTACCTAGTGTGAGAACTACAGCATTTTTAAGTTTGGCAACTGAAAGTTAGAGAACGCCATAAGGCTTTTTGAAATAATTAAAACATATAGATAATAAATACATAAATAGAAATTGAATTAGAAACATTAGAATGATTTTATGGGGTATACAGTAGGAACTCTTTATGAAGAATCTCAAAAAAGGGACACATTTTTATTACATCAATTTTTTAACGAGTAACATCAGTCTACAGAAGCAAAAAAAAACAACTATATATATATATTTTTTTTTTTTTGAAACAAAATCAAAACATAATACATACAATGTTCAACACATTTTTTTTATTATATTTTCAACAATCTCTCTGAATGTTTTCAAGACAAAATTTCCCAAAATAACTCTCTGGTGATAACAAAATGACGGCTTGTCTCTGGTAGTGGTCATAAACGGGCGAAAGAAAATCGACAAGACCATTAGCTCTGAAACAAAAATCAAATTAGTTTATTATCGTACAGTTCTTCGTGATAAGAACTGTATTTTATCAATTTTATTAAGTGTTAATCATTAAATTTATTAATTCGACTTTATTAATTCATATATTATAACCATAATTCAATACTGTAAATATCTAAGTGTAAGGGCATCAATTTGATATATTTTCTTATACTTTTGTAAGTTATCTTATCCGGTTGTGCGGCTCTGTTCGAAATTTCGCAGTTGCAGCACACATGTTTTCCGGTCCTTAAGATTTAATTTTTTTTAAAGTCATAAAATCTAAATTATGAATTTATGTAACTTTTATTTATGTGTGAAAAAATGAAAAAAGACTTTTGAATAATTAGAGTGTATTAACTAACCACGTTTTATTTATTTATTAAAGACGATTTTTAATTTAAATTTCATTATCGAACGTATTTTATTAATCGTATGTTAATAATCAAAATAAAGAAGATGTTAAACCCAATATCCCTGGCGTTTAAGGTACAACGATTAATTGTCGGGACAGCGTCGGGATATGATGAGACGTTTTAAAATTTTAGAATTATTTAGAAAGTTATCAATTTTTTCAAAATTTTGAATATTCTAAAAAATATGAAGAATAAAGAAATTTTAAAAATTTAAAATGTTTGGGAAATTTTAAATTTTAGAAATTAAGAATTTTTAGAAAATTACGAAAAAATAAGATTTTTCTAAATTTCAAAAAATTCGCAATTATAGAAAAAATTTATATTTTTAAAAGCTTGAAAAATACTGAAACTTAACAACAATGGAAATGTAATAAAGTTTATAATTCTCTCAATTTTTGATATTTTCACAAACTCGGCATTTAAAAAATTTTGAAATTATCATATTACCAATGTTTCTCAAAATTCTTACATTTTTTGGGAATTTCGAATTTATTAAAACTTCGAATTTTTGAAAAACCTTTTTTATTTTCATGTTCTCTTATTTTTCAGTTTCTCAAAAATCGAATTTTCCGAAAGTTCCAAATGTTCTACAATTTCAAATTGTTAAAAATCACAATCTTTTAAAATTAAAATTTTTATTTGACATTTCTGATTTTTACAAATCTCGAACTTTTTAAACATTTTACATTTTAGAACTCTAAGATTTAAAATTTTAGAAATTTACGATTAAATAAGAGATTAAGTTAAGAAAAATTTCAAAATAATTTTATTTTTTAAAATTGCATTTTTTTTAAAAAATCTGGAATTTTGTTATGGAGGCATATAACATTTTTGGTCGATAAAATCGATGTTTTTTTAATGCATATTTTGATAGATAAATATGTCAAAAACTTAATTTTATAGCCACAAATTAAAATTCGATTTAATAAAAAAGTTATAGGCAAATTTAGCTACCGCGGTCGAAGTCCTCATTTCTAGCGCCCGGCAAATAAAAGAGTCAGACTGCTAAGTCGGTAATTAGTTGACAGTCCTATCAAAAGTTGAAATGTATTATAACAAACAAAAAAAGGGAAATCGGTTGTAAACTCTTTAAGATATTTCTG